>KQ991563.1:259620-271266 GCA_001598015.1 Dorcoceras hygrometricum | reverse complement strand
GAAGGAAAGGAGGGTAGTTCGATAGATCACCAGGTCACTATCTATCTGCATGCTCAGAACATCACAATGTTCCCTACCAATGAAACATGGTACTTCGCATCGCAGATACTAATCTCGAACTCGGGCGGCCTTATCCTTATTTTGACGGCCCAATCTACTAGGAACATGTTCAGAATACACAGCGACTATTAGATGTGTTTCATGATAGCCGTCATACCCACTATCACATCTAACATACGCTTTAGTGCATTCTAGGTCTTTACTCAACGCAATTGTAAATCATTACACACATAATGAAAGTAAAGAACGCCATATAAATAAATGCGAATATCATATATAAAGATTGTTTCATACAAGAGTCTATAAACCCACACGCCACAAGTTGGCTAGTTGGGCATCTACTCTAACATTGCGGTCAACTCAGATGTCAACGCAACTGGATGAAGTATTTCAGATGTTGCTATCGGGAATTTCAGATGTTTACTAAGTGAAAGTACCGTTGGTGTAAACAGATGTCAATGAAATTGGGTTGGTCAACTCAGCTGTCAACGGAATAACAGTTGACAATAGCAGATGCCTACAGGGAACTCAGTTGCTGGAATAAATAAGATGTCAATGAATTGGGTTTGGTCAACTCAACTGTTAATGAAGCACAGGTAAAACAGCTGCAACTCTGGAAACGATATCGCTAATAGGAAATATCATATGAACAGTGAACAGCTGACGGTAAGTAAAATATCATATTAACAGTGAACAGCTGAATACAACTAACACAACAGCTGGTTACAAACAAATACAACAGATGGTTACAAACAAATGCAACAGCTGGAATGTAACGGCTGAATTTAAATATGAAATTCAATCGCTGACATAGGAAACGAAATCTGTAAGAACTTGGTGTTGCAACATCAAACGACAGCTACGCTATCAACTGTTGCCTATCAAACCAGACTTAACTTCTGATTCAATTAGCAACTCCGATTACATAGCGTCAAATTCCAATGTAACCATTCACCAGAAGGAAGAAGAACTTCGAAATTTCACGATGAACTGGAACTGGAATGCTCAGTGGTTTAAACACCAACATTAACAACTTCATAAAATACATTTTGAGTTTCAAACATAAACCCACTGTGAACCCGAACATTAAAATATATTTTCAAATCAGCAGAAACATGAACCATGGTTGAATTTGAACATAACTCAGGCAAGCAATCACAAAGCTGAAAGAGAACAATACATAAGCTTTCATGGCGTAGCAAGAATCAGATTTACTTGCCTTAACATAGGATAAACACGAAACACAGCAGGTCTTAGCAGCAAGTCTCCTCAAGCACTGCTGCGAGTTTCCTATGGTTTCTTTGATGAAAAATTAAGGTTTTCTTGCAAAATGATGAACTTATAGTCCACACGTACCATAGGCATGGGAGTATGACTTGTAACAGGGGAAAAACACTCGAGTAGGCATGGTATTCCACACCTACTTCTCAAAATTTGTTAAAAGTCCCCTATCAATATTTGAATTTGTCAAATCAATACTTTCATTTAAAAAGAACCATTCTCCCATCCGAAAAATCATTTTATTTTCGACTTCTGAAAATTACTCAGCTGGTGCTCAGGTAACAACTGACCAGACCTCTGCACCGTTTTCAACATATGAAAATAAGAAATCAGCTAGCAATTAAATGGTTAAGCTGAAATTCGAAATTAGAAATGGGTCCTTGAATTAATAGGACTAAGAATTGTGGTCCTGTGGATTTTGGGGGGTTTCAATCTACCCACCTAATAAAAATTTCGTCCTCGAAATTTACTTACCAAACAATTCTAGGTAGCGACTAAGCATATCAGCTTCTGTTTCTCACGTAGCTTCTCGTTCAGTTTGGTTGGACCTCTGAACCTTAACCATAGGGATACTATGGTTCCTCAGCTTCCTAATTTCCCTAAGAAGAATCTTCTCAGGTCTCTCTTCATTGCTCAAGTCTGGTGCTAAGTCAATCGGTTCAAAACTTAGTATATGCGATGGGTGGGGAACATACTTTTTCAAGGCTGAAACATGGAATACATTGTGCACTGAGGACATATGCGGTGGCAGTGCTAATCGATAAGCCATCGTTCCTACTTTGTCCAGAATTTCATAAGGACCAATGTATATAGGGCTCAGCTTTCCCTTCTTACCAAAAAGCATCACTCCTTTCATTGGAGCTACTTTCAAGAAGACGTGATCACCGACTTCAAAATTCAGCTCCCTCCGTCTATTGTCCGCATAGCTCTTTTGTCTGCCTTGAGCAGCTTTCATTCTTTCCCTTATTTTCCTTACAGCTTCTGCTGTTTGCTCAACTATATCTAGTCATAAACCAGCTCGCTCTCCCACTTCATACCAATGGAGATGCGTTCTACACTTGCGTCCATAAAGTGCTTCGTAAGGAGCCATCTGTATCGATGCTTGAAAACTGTTTTTATATGCAAATTCTACCACGGTAGTTTCAGATCCCAATTTTCTGAGAAGTCTATAATACATGCTCTGAGTAAATCTTCCAAAATTTGAATCACCCTTTCTGATTGTCCATCCGTCTGGGGGTGAAAAGCCGTGCTAAAGGTCAACCGTGTACCTAAATCTCTATGTAAACTCTTCCCGAAGGCGGACATGAACTTGGAATCTCTATCAGATACTATCGAAAGGGGAACACCATGTAGTCTCACTATCTCCTTTACATATAACTCTGCGTACCTACTCACATCGTATGTTGTCTTTACTGGCAAAAAGTGAGCAGATTTCGTAAGCCTATCTACTATAACCCAAATAGAATTATATCATTGGGTAGTCCTGGGAAGTCCAATCACAAAATCCATAGCTATACATTCCCACTTCCACTCTGGAATGGGCAACGGCTTCAACAATCCCGCGGGTCGTTGGTGTTCAGCTTTTACCAACTGGCATGTTAAGCATTCTGAGACAAATCTGGCGATGTCTCTTTTTATTCCTGGCCACCAATACAACTTTTGGAGGTCTTTATACATTTTAGTGGTTCCGGGATGCACAGAGTATGGAGCTAAATGAGCTTCTGCCATCAAATCTGATCTCAAAGTGTCGACTTGGGGTACCCACATTCGGCCCTAAAATCTGATTACTCCTTCTTCTGAAAAATAGAGGTTGACGCCTCTTTCTTTATCTTGTTTCACACCCACTTCTGGAGTTGCTCATCCTTCAACTGTCCGTCTCTAATCTGGTCTATCGTATTCGAATGAATCGAGAGATTTGCCAAAAACATAGCGCTGTTTGGGCACTAATTACATTTTGAACTTCTCGATCTCATAAGCCAATGGTCTTTGGACAGATAGCTGGGCTAAACCAACAAATTTTCTACTTAAGGCATCAGCTACGACATTGGCCTTCCCTGGATGATAGTTGATGGTGCAATCATAATCCTTCACCAGCTCCAGCCATCTCCTCTGCCTCATGTTCAATTCATTTTGGGTGAAAAATTATTTGAGGCTTTTATGATCCGTGAATATTTCACAATTTTCTCCATACATATAATGTCTCCAAATTTTCAATGCAAACACTACAGCTGCCAGCTCCAAGTTGTGCATGGGATAATTTTTCTCCTGATTCTTCAGCTGTCGGGAAGCGTAGGAAATCACTCTACGATCGTGCATCAGTACAGCTCCTAACCCCAACTTGGACGCATCTGTGTAAATAACAAACTGCCCTTGATCAGATGGCATGGTTAGCACAGGGGCCTCAATCAGCGCTTTCTTTAACTGCTCAAAACTGACTTGACATTCTGGAGTCCACTCAAACTTATTCAGATTTCTAGTTAGCGAAGTCAAGGGAACATCTATCTTTGAAAATCCCTTAATATAACGCCTATAGTATCCAGCTAAACCCAGAAAACTCCTAACTTCTGAAATAGATCTTGGTAATGTCCAGTCGCGAACGGCTTCCACTTTCGCTGGGTCTACCTCTAGTCCATCTTTAGATATAATGTGACCTAAGAATGCTACCTTTTCCATCCAGAAGTCACATTTACTGAATTTGGCAAACAACTGCTTGTCCTTCAAAGTCTGGAGCACTGTTCTCAAATCGCATGCTCGAGTTTTGTCTTGGAATATACTAAGATGTCATCGATGAAAACGACTACAAACTGATCTAAGAAAGGTTGGAAAACTCTATTCATCAAATCCATAAAAGGTGAGGGGGGCGTTAGTAAGTTCAAAGGGCATTACCAAAAACTCATAATGGTCGTATCGTGTTCTAAAGGCAGTCTTATAGACATCTGCTGACTTAACCTTTAACTTGTGATAGCCCGACCTGAAATCGATCTTAGAGAAAACTACAGATCCCTTCAGTTGATCAAACAGATCTTCAATCCTAGGAAGGGGATATTTATTCTTAATCGTCAACTTATTCAACTCTCTATAATCTATGCACAGTCTTAGACTCCCATCTTTCTTCTTAACGAACAAAATAGCGGCTCCCCATTGCGAAGTACTTGGTCTAATAAATCCTTTGTCCAACAGATCTTGTATCTATTCCTTTAATTCCCTCATTTCTGATGGAGCAAGGCGATAGGGTGGCTTAGAAACTGGTGCTTCTCCTGGGATTAAATCAATTGCGAATTCCAGCTCCCTATCAGGTGACAGTCCACGTATATCTTCTGGGAACACTTCAGGAAATTCATTTACTATTTCTACATCTGGAAGTTGAGGTTTTCTAGCAGCTGCTAAGGATGACAGGCTTATCAAAATCCTATTCCTCCTTTCTTCAAACAACTCTGCGCCTTAATAGCTGAAATAATGCGAGGAATCTTACAAATATGATTGGCCTCAAACGTAAACCAGTCTCCTCTTAGGGGTTTTACCACCACTGTTCGGAGCTTGAAGTCTATTACTACTCCATACTTAGTCAGCCAATCCATCCCCAATATCATGTCGAACTCAGGCATCGGTAAGACAATCAAATTGGCAGTAATCAAATGCCCTTGAAGCCTAAGTTCTAAATCGTGAAATAGGTCATGGGATACCAGCTCTTCCCCAGATGGTACCGTTACACAAAATCCCATGGTTACTTGGTCAGGTCTGACAGGTAATTTCTTAGCAAAATCTGATGCTATGAACGAATGCGTTGCTCCTGAATCTATCAAGGCTAAAGAAGGCAAACCAGCAATCAAAATCTTACCGGTAATCACTAAAGAATCTGGGTTGACTTGGTCAGTCGTCATGACGTAAGCTCTACTGGTCACCATCTGCTTCGCCTTTGGATAGTTCTTTATAATATGTCCCGGCAACCCACATCTGTAACAAACATTTTGTCCAACTCTACATGAATCAGGGTGGTTCTTCTGACACTTGGGACACACCGGTATGCTTCCAACTGCTGGAACCGCACTAATAGGTTGAACATCTATAGGCTTAGGCTCTTGGGGTCGCTTCTGATTCTTGTATGGCTTCTTAGATGGCTTCTGGTCATGACGTAAGCTCTACTGGTCACCATCTGCTTCGCCTTTGGATAGTTCTTTATAATATGTCCCGGCAACCCACATCTGTAACAAACATTTTGTCCAACTCTACATGAATCAGGGTGGTTCTTCTGACACTTGGGACACACCGGTATGCTTCCAACTGCTGGAACCGCACTAATAGGTTGAACATCTATAGGCTTAGGCTCTTGGGGTCGCTTCTGATTCTTGTATGGCTTCTTAGATGGCTTCTGGTCCTTGTGTTGAAAGGCCTGTCTCTTCACTTGTCGCTCCTCCACAATAGCTTTACAATCCTGATCAGCTCTGAGGGCTTTGTCCACTGCGCCCCTATAGTCCTTTGGCTCCACCAGTCTAACATCATGTCTAAGTGCTGGCTTTAACCCATCGATGAAATGTCGCAACTTCTCCTTTGGTTCTTCTCCAATTAACGGTACAAAATAACATCCTATCTCGAACTTTCGAATATACTCTTGGACAGACAGATCCCCTTGCTTGATCATCAAAAATTCCCTTTTCAATTCAGACCTCTTATCCTCAGTAAATATTGTTCAAAGAACACTCTCTTGAATTCTTCCCAGGAGAGGTTCGTTACGTCCACTGTGAGTTTAGCTCCTTCCCACCAGAGCATAGCATCATCACTTAACATATAAATGGCACATCTGGCCCTCTCTAAGTCTGGCATATGGAGGTATTCAAATATCACCTCCATCGACTTTATCCAACTCTCTGCGACAAATGGGTCTGTTGTGCCACTGAATTCTCTTGGATTTTGTCTTCAAAATCTTTCCTGAGGGTCATCATGACTTGGCCCTCTGCTACTCGAAGATTGGCCATTGCCTCTACTAGATTGTTCTACCAATAACCTTAACAGTTGGGCAATACTATCGTTGCTATCGGGGTTGGATTCATCTACTGGAATTTTTCTTCTTCCTCGGCCAGACATCTTAATCTATAGCCCGCAATCCACTACATAAGAACATCAGAACATGCAAGAATCAAGAGATACATGCTCTAAAACATAAAAGAAAACTCACTGCTACGGAGAAACGATCGACGAAATCTGTTCCAGCTGGAAATGTGTGTGTTTATCTCAGGACCATGCTCTGATACCAAGTTTTGTAACACCAAAACCCCATGGGGCCACGAAATAAAAAAAAAATAAAGACGAATTTGAAGGGCTGAAAGGAATAACAGCAAGTTTTATTGCCTTGATAAAAAAAAATCAAATAATAACTATTGGCGCTAAGGAATAAAGCAACAGATTTCCATATCAATATTCAAAAAACAAAATGCGATTGTGAATTACATCTACTGGAACTCTATTTGAATTAATCATTGTTGTAATGGATCTTAATACAATTTAACAAAAGATCAAAAACAACAGCAACGAAATGAACATCGCAAAATCACCGGCCATTGAGAAACACCCACACACCACAACTGATTCAGACTCCTCCTCCCGTCTGCCCCGGAATCGAATCACCTGCACCAAGAAAGCTAGTGAGCCTAGGGGCTCAGCAAGCAAAACTGAGAGTAACAAGAGCACGACATGCAGGCAGGCACAATACATAGAGTAACATAGTTTAAAGGAAGACGTTTAAACATAGCTCTTCATAAACATTCAATTTTGGAAATAACTCAGATCCCAACATTTCCTTTCTTTTTGACTTATGGCTCAGAAGCTCTCCTTCCCGTTGCACTTGATCAAATGACTACTGATATCAGTTCTACATGGCGAAACTCGCCCAGTATGAAGGGGCAACCGACACTCTCGACTGCTGCTCACCCTTCCCATATGGACCGTCTGTTATCTTTGTTGGGATGGCGGTGGCGGATCCGGATCCCACTTCTCGGTGCGCAACGGAAAAACAAAAATTGTCCGAAAAGTGTTCAATACATTCAAATAAATCTACAAACATACATAGGGTGTTCGTATTGATTACCTTGCTGGCGTCTAGGCGCCTGGCTCCGACCAGTTTCATGAGGAAACCGGCACTTCAAACTGTAGGCGGCGGTAGATCGTCAATCTGGTCCACGACCGGATTCAAGACACCTTCGTCAGACTGCACTAGAAGGACTGACGAATTCAGCACGGATGGAAACTCCTCGTCAAGCTGATCGGAACAAGTCCGATCAACGTACGCGGCGGCGGGGCGGCGGCACTTGGGCGGCGGCGCGGCCGAGTGAGGGGGCGAGAGGAGAGGGGCGGCCGAGTGGTATATGGAGGCTAGGTTTAGGTTATGATACTTGTGTTATCAAGCCCTAATCATCTTAACTTAATAAAGGTGATAGATGGGCTTGAACCGGCCCAATGGACTTGGGTCATACCTAGGTCCATATGAACATTCGGTTCATTTAAATCACTGCGGTTTCATGACAACTCCGATCGACGATCAGATCAGACCGATCATATCAGTTTCCAAAACTGAATGTTAAGACGTGACAAACAATTTTTCAGATACCTAGTCCAAAATGACAGTTTTGCCCCTCAACAGCGGGAAATCGCAATTTGACCCCTGTTGACTTTTAGGAAGTCGCACTCCCTTTCCAAAACTGAATGTTAAGACGTGACAAACAATTTTTCAGATACCTAGTCCAAAATGACAGTTTTGCCCCTCAACAGCGGGAAATCGCAATTTGACCCCTGTTGACTTTTAGGAAGTCGCACTCCCTAAAATCCTCTTCGTATGCTCAATACATTGAGCTCAGTTTCCGTGCGGGGATCATGAATCCAGTACTTGTGTGACCCTCAATGGTTCAGGGATACAGCTAGCCGTGGGCCCACAACCATTGTGGCTCCGAAATCACAATTTCGGACTTGCCCAACGGATCATGGTAAAGCGCCTAGCAACATCGTCCCATGATACCCTAGGTATCACTGATAGTGCCTGCAAGAACCAGTTGGTCGTGGTTAGGGTACAGTACGGTCCTTTCAACACATATATCCCGATCAGATCAACGACCATTGGTAAAACGAGAATCGCTAGAGATCCGATAGCTATGCATACATCTTGGAGATCGAATAGTGACATCACGAGTGTAACTAGGTAAACCCATTTACCTAAAAGATTTCTAGTACTCTGGCCAGAGATTTATACAATATTATCCCCTCAGATAGCATAGGATATCCACGCATGAGAGCGAGCGGTGAATCCTCGACAACGAAGCATCGACTCCTACATGCATCGAGGTCTCACCCAATCCCGCCGCCTAATGACCCCAAGTGAGTCGGCAAACGAGTCAAATTGAGACGCCTATCATGTAGAGTCTCAATGACTTTTCGAGTCGTGAGGACTAATCAGTACAACCAAGACCTCGTACTTATCCACTCGACAAATGGTAACCACTTGGAAAGTCCGAACGAGGGTAGTTCGATAGATCACCAGGTCACTATCTATCTGCATGCTCAGAACATCACAGTGTTCCATACCAATGAAACACGGTACTTCGCATCGCAGATACTAGTCTCAAGCTCGGGCGGCCTTACCCTCATTTTGACGGCCCAATCGACTAGGAACGAATTCAGAATACAAAGTGACTATTAGATGTGTTTCATGATAGCCGTCATACCCACTATCACATCTAACATACACTATGGTGCATTCTAGGTCTTTATCCAACACTATTGTTAACATTATATAACATAATGAAAATAATGAATGCCATGAATAAATGCGAATATCATATATAAAGATCGTTTCATACAAGAGTCTATAAACCCACACGCCACAAGTTGGCTAGTTGGGCATCTACTCTAACAATATCCCACTTGCCCTAAAGCCAACTACTCATCAGACGCAGTCCCATTGTTTCGTGATGTTTTTCAAACAACGGTCCTGGAAAGGGCTTCGTAAGTGGATCAGCAACGTTGTCCGCAGAGGCGACTCTCTCAACTGCTATGTCACCTCTAGCCACAATATCCCGGATTATGTGGTATTTCCTCAGTATATGTTTGGATCTTTGGTGAGACCTAGGCTCCTTTGCTTGCGCAACGGCACCCGTGTTGTCGCAGTACACCGGGACTGGACCAACTCCATCAGGAATGATGCCCAACTCTTGGACGAAATTCCTTATCCAAACCGCCTCCTTAGCAGCAGCTGATGTTGCAATGTACTCAGCCTCAGTGGTTGAATCCGCGATGGTATCTTTCTTGGAACTCTTCCAAGAGACAGCACCACCATTGAGCATGAATACAAATCCAGAGGTTGACTTCGAATCATCCACGTCACATTAGAAGCTAGAATCAGTGTAGCCTTCCAATTTCAGTTCACCACCCCCATAGACCATGAACATATTCTTAGTCCTTCGCAAGTACTTAAGAATATCTTTCACAGCCTTCCAATGCAATTGGCCAGGGTTGGCCTGGTAGTGGCTCGTGACACTCAGAGCATATGCGACATCCGGTCTAGTTGAGATAATGCCATACATAATACTACCTATTGCCGAGGCATATGGCACACGTGTCATACTCTATCTCCTCATCAGTCTTCGGACACATAGACTTAGATAGAGTGATCCCGTGGCACATAGGTAGGTGTCCCCTCTTGGAATCTTCCATAGAGAACCGCTTAAGTATGGTATCGATGTAGGTGGCTTGGGTGAGTCAGAGCATACGTTTCGATCTATTCCGATAGATCTGTATTCCAAGAATATAGGATGCTTCACCCATGTCCTTCATCGAGAATCTACTAGACAACCATACTTTAGTTGATTGCAGCATTCCTACATCATTCCCAATGAGTAGAATGTCATCAACATAAAGTACGAGGAATGTCACAGCGCTTTTAACTACCTTCTTATATACACTGTTGGGGAACAAAGGTGTAGGATCCGGATTCCGCCTCCCGAGGCGCAGCGGAAAACAAAATTTCCCGGGAGACGATCAATACAATAAAATTCAAACACAATACGAACCATTCATAGGGTGTTTTCGTTGATTACCTTGCTGGCAACTCGTGCCTGGCTCCAACCGGAATTACAAGAACGCCGGATCTTCACGGTAGGCGACGGTAGATTCTTCAATCAGGTCCACAATAGGAAACGATCTCCCTCCGATCAGCCTGCACTATAAGACTGATGGATTTTATCACCAACGGATTCTCCTCGAAAAGTTGCCCAGAACAAATTCCGACGAGAGAGGTGGCGACGCGGCGGCGCTAGGCGGCGGCTGTATTAGAGAGGAGGGGTGGCGGATTTTAGAAGCTCTAGGGTTAGGGTTTAAGTGTTATGCATTAATGATTAAAGCCTCTAAGTCTACATTAAGTAGACTAGTGATAAACTTGGACCGACCCAACGGGCCCGGGTCCAACGTATGAACATTCGGTTCATCCCTATCACCATGACTTCATCATAACTCCGATCGCCGATCAGATCGGACCGATCGACTCAGTTTCCAAAATTGAATACTATGATCTGAAAAACCATTTTTCAGAACCCCAGTGCAAAATGACGACTTTGCCCCTCAACAGCGGGAAATCACGATTTGACCCCTGTTGACTTTTAGGAAGTCGCACTCCAAAAAATCCTCCTCAAGTGCTCAACACATTGAGCTCAGTATCCATGCGTGAATCTCGAATCCAGTACTTGTGTGACCCTCAATGGTTCAGGGATACAACTAGCCGTGGGCCCACAACCATTGTGGCTCCGGAATCACAATTCCGGACTTGCCCATCGGATCATGGTAAGAGCATCTAGTAACATCGCCCCATGATCCCCTAGGTATCACTAATAGTGCCTGCAAGAACCAGTTGGTCGTGGTTAGCGTACAGTACGGTCCTTTCAATCCATATATCCCGATCAGATCAACGACCATTGGTAAATCGAGAGTCGCTAAAGATCCGATAGCTATGCATACATCTATCGAATAGTGACATCGCGAGTGTAACTAGGTAAACCCATTTACCTAAAACACTTCTAGTACTCTGGCCAAAGATTTATACACTATTATAGGTATCACTAATAGTGCCTGCAAGAACCAGTTGGTCGTGGTTAGCGTACAGTACGGTCCTTTCAATCCATATATCCCGATCAGATCAACGACCATTGGTAAATCGAGAGTCGCTAAAGATCCGATAGCTATGCATACATCTTGGAGATCGAATAGTGACATTGCGAGTGTAACTAGGTAAACCCATTTACCTAAAACACTTCTAGTACTCTGGCCAGA
>KQ991563.1:207064-248290 GCA_001598015.1 Dorcoceras hygrometricum | reverse complement strand
AACCTCGTCGTCCCACCATTGTTGAAGCGTCACCAGCTCCTTAGGGCTGATATCGGCAGGGGCTTCCTTCGGAGGGCTCTTCTCTATCGTATAAAGAAGTTTCTCCGAAGCCAATACAATGTTGAGGTTTCAAAGCCAGTATTGGTAGTTCAGACCGATGAACTTGTTGCTATCCAGTATAGCAGCGAGTGAGTTTTTGATCGAAGACATTATAAATGCAGTTATACTGAAAATAAAAACAGACATACATTACTAACTATATATGAAAAACGCTAAGACATAAAACAAGGTCGTTAAGTTTTATGAATTACCCTCCCACTATTTTAACGATTTCACCACCCTCTAATGAAATCGAGAAAGCATGTTTCTTTAGTGGGAACACGGAGCCCAATCAAGCGATCATGGTCCCGAATAATATCAGCCAACCACGACCCCCAAAAAGTAGTTTCCGATTGCAACCGGTGCAACCTCCATGTATTCACCTCACGTCTAGTAAGGGCCCAATAATATGACGCCGTTTACTATCACGTGTCAAGATGACCCATCAATGTTGAGTCGTGAAGGACGGTCCCCTTAACGTCCCCAATAATATGAGCCAACGTTAAAGGGAGTTCCAACCGACTCACAACAATTGTCAATGACATGGACAACTTTCCGGCATACATAACCCCCTCAATAATATGAGCCGGGCCATGTATACGGGTAGCATCGACGTACACCCATTGTTGATGGAAGGTAGGGATAATTTAAACAAATTTAAATTCCCTTTAGCTTATCGAATAAACTTTTAATCTTGATATTAGTTTTAAATCGTATTTAAAACGAGAGATTTTATTTTTGAAAATTTGGTCTCATGCAATAATTTTAAATCAAATTTAAAACATGTGGATTCAACATATATATCAAATATATAAATAACTTTTGGATGATCGATCACGAGAGCTATGCGGTCCATTGTTGCCAATCACGGACCTGGATCCAATCCTAGGTGAAATGCAATATGCAATGCAATCCTATTACATTAGCTTCCGGTTTTACAGATCTTCGATCTTCAATATCTTTGATCGTCATGGGCCCACCATCTTCAAAAGTCCTCCCACTAAGTCTAGTAATTTACAATTAAATTCCATGATACATAAGGTATACATTTTACAAGGGGTGGGAACGGGCCACAAACAGACCCACTTTAATAAATGATAATCAACAATATTAAATACAACCAAAATCGCAAAACCTAAAGCATACACCTAACACATTGGGCACGAATCTCGATCATCCCAAACATGCAATCAATCTAATTAACTTGCATAAATTAAATAATCAAATTATTTACCACAAAATCATATTTTAATCATAAAATCGCATTTTATAATAAAATCGCATCTTGTCGATAAAATCAAATTTTAATCAACAAAATCATATTTAATTTGTTGATAGATTCATCAACAGTACTTATAAATGAAATCTTCTTCTTCTTGAATAGTGACTGTTGATAGATTCATCAACAGTACTTATAAATGAAATCTTCTTCTTCTTGAATAGTGACTGTTGATAGATTCATCAACAGTACTTATAAATGAAATCTTCTTCTTCTTGAATAGTGACTGTTGATAGATTCATCAACAGTACTTATATCTTTGCGACTGCTAACAGATTCGTCAGCAGTACTTATAACTTGAATCTTCTTCTTCTTCAATAGCTTTCTCCAGCAAGCTTCTTGAATCCAGTCCCAGCTGGTTCACTTCATACTTTAGCTCTTCAGCTGGTTGTCATCGTTTCAACGAACAGCTGATATAACTCTGGACGTCTCCATTGCTAACTCAACTGCTGATTCCATGAATCACCAAACCAACTGCTGATCGATAATATAGCGAACCAACTGCTGGATAGAAATAGCTGCTGCTGATCGTCTTCTTTGTTGGCTATAATCTGTACACTCAATTAGAATTGTTAGAATCACAATAACAGGTTTTGTGTAATTCAAAACTTAATCAGGATCTGTAAAAACAGATCCAACAAATCTCCTCGAAAAGCTGATCGGATCAAGTTCGATCACACGAAAAACGGACGGCAGCGGCGCGATGGTGGCGCGACGGTGGCGCGGCCGTGAGTGGGGTGGAGGAGAAGAGGGGAGGCGGCTCAATGTGTGATGGAGTCTAGGGTTTAATTGTGTAGTTGTGATTAATGTAGCCCTAAGTCTATAATTAATAGACTTATAATGGGTTTGTACCGTCCCATTGGACTTGGGTCAGACCCAGGTCCATATGAACATCCGGTTCAATTAAATCACTACGGTGTCATCATAACTCCGATCGACGATCAGATCAGACCTATCGAATCAGTTTCCAAAACTGAATGTTATGACGTGAAAAACAATTTTTCAGATACCTAGTCCAAAATGACAGTTTTGCCCCTCAACAGCGGAAAATCGCAATTTGACCCCTGTTGACTTTTTAGGAAGTCGCACTCCCTAAAATCCTCTTCGTATGCTCAACACATTGAGCTCAGTTTCCATGCGGGGATCATGAATCCAGTACTTGTGTGACCCTCAATGGTTCAGGGATACAGCTAGCCGTGGGCCCACAACCATTGTGGCTCCGAAATCATAATTTCGGACTTACCCAACGGATCATGGTAAAGCGCCTAGCAACATCGCCCCATGATCCCCTAGGTATCACTGATAGTGCTTGCAAGAACCAGTTGGTCATGGTTAGCGTACAGTACGGTCCTTTCAACACAGATATCCCGATCAGATCAACGACCATTGGTAAATCGAGAGTCGCTAGAGATCCGATAGCTATGCATACATCTTGGAGATCAAATAGTGACATCACGAGTGTAACTAGGTAAACCCATTTACCTAAAACACTTCTAGTACTCTGGCCAGAGATTAATACACTATTATCCCCTCAGATAGTATAGGATATCCACGCATGTAAGCGAGCGGTGAATCCTCGACAACGAAGCATCGACTCCTACATGCATCGGGGTCTCACCCAATCCCGCCGCCTAATGACCCCAAGTGAGTCAGCAAACGAGTCAAAGTGAGACGCCTATCATGTAGAGTCTCAATGAAGTTTCGAGTCGTGAGGACTAATCAGTACAACCAAGACCTCGGACTTATCCACTCGACAAATGGTAACCACTTGGAAAGTCCGAACGAGGGTAGTTCGATAGATCACCAGGTCACTATCTATCTACATGCTCAGAACATCACAGTGTTCCCTACCAATGAAACACGGTACTTCGCATCGCAGATACTAGTCTCAAGCTCGGTCGGCCTTATCCTCATTTTGACGGCCCAATCGACTAGGAACGAATTCAGAATACACAGTGACTATTAGATGTGTTTCATGATAGCCGTCATACCCACTATCACATCTAACATACACTATGGTGCATTCTAGGTCTTTATCCAACACTATTGTTAACATTATATAACATAATGAAAATAAAGAATGCCATTAATAAATGCGAATATCAGATATAAAGATCGTTTCATACAAGAGTCTATAAACCCACACGCCACAAGTTGGCTAGTTGTGCATCTACTCTAACAATCTTTGCCATAAATCATAAAATCTGAACATTTTCTTCCTTTAAACAACATCTGGGTGAAATAAGATCTTGACATCGGGGTTCACTTCTTTTTTAAAACTCAATTTCTATAAAATAACATTTGCACTGAGCATCCAGTTGTGACTTGGGAAAACAGATGTTGAAAGAAACAGCGTATGGTTACGAGATAAATTTCAGATGTTGCAAACAGATGTGACTCGGGGGTGCTATCGCTATCAAATTTCAGAAGTCGCTAATCGGAAATTTTAGATGTTGCGGTCAACTCAGATGTCAACGCAACTGGATGAAGTATTTCAGATGTTGCTATCGGGAATTTCAGATGTTTACTAAGTGAAAGTACCGTTGGCGTAAACAGATGTCAATGAAATTGGGTTGGTCAACTCAGCTGTCAACGGAATAACAATTGAACAACAGCAGATGCCTACAGGGAACTTACCTGCTGGAATAAAACAGATGTCAACGAATTGGGTTTGGTCAACTCAGCTGTTAATGAAGCATATGTAAAACAGCTGGGACTCTGGAAACGCTATCGCTAACAGGAAATATCATATGAATAGTGAACAGCTGACGGTAAGGAAAATATCATATGAACAGTGAACATCTGAATACAACTAACGCAACAGCTGGTTACGAACAAATACAACAGCTGGTTACAAACAAATGCAACAGCTGGAATGTAACGGCTGAATTTAAATATGAAATTCAATCGCTGACATAGTAATCGAAATCTGAATAAGAACTTGGTGTTGCAACATCAAACGACAGCTACGCTATCAGTTGTTGCCTATCAAACCAGACTTAACTTCTGATTCAATTAGCAACTCCGATTACATAGCGTCAAATTCCAATGTTACCATTCACCAGAAGGAAGAAGAACTTCGAAATTTCACGATGAACTGGAACTGGAATGCTCAGTGGTTTAAACACCAACATTAACAACTTCATAAAATACATTTTGAGTTTCAAACATAAACCCACTGTGAACCCGAACATTAAAATATATTTTCAAATCAGCAGAAACATGAACCATGGCTGAATTTGAACATAACTCAGGCAAGCAATCACAAAGCTGAAAGAGAACAATACATAAGATTTCATGGCGTAGCAAGAATCAGATTTACTTGCCTTAACATAGGAGAAACACGAAACACAGCAGGTCTTAGCAGCAAGTCTCCTCAAGCACCGCTGCGAGTTTCCTATGGTTTCTTTGATGAAAAATGAAGGTTTTCTTGCAAAATGATGAACTTATAGTCCACACGTACCATAGGCATGGGAGTATGACTTGTAACAGGGGAAAAACACTCGAGTAGGCATGGTGTTACACACCTACTTCTCAAAATTTGAATTTGTCAAATCAATACTTTCATTTAAAAAGAACCATTCTCCCATCCAAAAAATCATTTTATTTTCGACTTCTGAAAATTACTCAGCTGGTGCTTAGGTAACAGCTGACCAGACCTCTGCACCGTGTCCAACATCTGAAAATAAGAAATCAGTTAGCAATTAAACGGTTAAGCTGAAATTAGAAATTAGAAATGGGTCCTTGAATTAAAAGGACTAAGAATTGTGGTCCTATGGATTTTGGGGCATTACACTGTATTTCATACACAGAAAATTCGAAACGCAAACACAAATTGGCGCGAAGTATAAATAGCTGGAACAACTTCGAATATCAGACCTGATATAAATTTCAAAGTGCGATATTACAACTACTGGAATTCTATATGAATTCAACATTGTTGTAATGGGTCTAATACAGATCTGTCAAAAGATCAAAAACAACAACATCTAAGACGCGGATTCGCTAGCCATTGATAAACACAATCACCACAGCTGGTTCAGCTCCAGCCGCCCGTCTGCCCCAGATCTGTCTCACCTGCACCATTTAAAAGCTAATCAGCTTAGAGGCTCAGCAATTAAAATCTGAGAATAACAAATTAACTTAATGCAGGCAAAAATCTCATATCTGAACATAACATAGTTTAAAGGAAAGCATTTAAACTTGAACATCTTTCATAAAAACAGATTCGGGACATAACCCAGATCTCATCATTATTTTCTTGTGATTTATGGCTTAGAAGCTCTCCTTAGGTCCTTTGGCAGTTGATCAAGCTACTTCTGAATTCAGTCTTTATGGCATGAAGCCCTATATGAAGGGGCAACTGACACGTTCGACGACTGCTCACCCTTCCTTTATGAAGGGGCAACTGTCTTGACAGCTGCTCACCCTTCCTTTATGACCGTCTTATATCTACGGCATAAATCCTTTAAAGATAAACTTTTCTTCCTTTAAACTCATATCTGGTTGAAAACAGATCTGAAAATCATCAGGGTTCACTTCTTTTAAAACTCGTTTCTCTTTAAAATCTCACTGAGCATCAGATTCGATAACTGGGGACATATCGCTGAAGTGAAAATAGATTTGGCTAACGAAAATAGTACTCGGGCGCAAAACAGGCTTTAGTCGCAAAGAAAGATCCGACTATGGTATCGCTAACATTAAAACAGATGTGGTATAAAGGAACAGTATCGTTAGCGTGATCAGATTTGACTTTAGATGTAGTAGCGCTAGCGTTGAAGCAGATTGAGTCTGGAATAGTAGTGCTTAGCGTAACACAGATGTGGCTTCTGGTTTGCTATCACTAGCGGGAAAACAGATATGACTGTAGAAATAGTGTTCTAAGGGTAACACAGATTTGACTCACGAAACAGATTTAACATCTGGAAAACAGACTTGACAGAGAAATTCAGATCCGACATGGGAATTTCAGATTTGATCATAGAATCTTGTCGCTAGCGTATAAAAACAGCAGAAAACAAACATTGAACCCGATCTTTCTTTCCATAAACATACTGGAACATTGCTATATCTTTAACATAAGCAGGCAAGCAAACAGAACTGAGAAAAATCAATATATGCTTTAAATGGCATAGAAAGGATCAGCTTTTACTTGCCTTAACACTGGATACACGGAGGCAGCTGGTTCCTGCATAATTCCTCCTCAAGCACTACGACGAGCTCCAGAGAGTTTTAAGAGAATGAAAGATTTTCTTTTCAAATGAAAGTGAATGCAAACTTCACGTAAACAATCATATAAAAGAGCATAATTGGCATTATGTGAAAACACTCGAGTAGGCATAGGATTCCTACCAACTATTTGTCCTTTTTAAAAGATTTGTAAAAAAACTCCCATCTACTGTTTTAAATTTAGAAATTTGCCAAAGGATTTGAAGTGAACAATTTGCTCAATTTGAAGCATTTTATTTTTATTTCCGAAATCTGAAATCTGCTCGGGCTTGTGCTTGAGGCGAAATCTGTCCATGAACTTCCGCGTCGTGACTCAAATCTGAAATCAGCTTTTAAAACAATTAAAATGAACTTAAAGCTGAAATCTGAAATCTGAGTATATCAACATGGCCCTTAAAATTAAAAAGGGTTAAAATTGTGGTCCTATGGATTTTCGGGGCGTTACAAGAAGCATATCAGATCAAAGCGCAAATGCAGATGATAGCGTTGGACTTTTCAGGGACGACAACTCGGTCGTCCATTCACAATGTGGCTCTAATCTCAGGTCATCAATCAATCTGTCAGGCTCAATATGTATGCATGTATGCCAATCAATCATCAATGCACAATGCATACATTAATTCATACGTGAAACAGAATGTAGGACTCAATCAATTTCACAAACTGTATCACGTATAAGCACAGAATTCACATCAGCGGATCCATAACATCGATCACAGCCATGTTCACGCTCAAAGCTGTTAAATCTGCTCAATTCGTACCTCAATCCTCAAATTCTACCTCACAGATTCCTCAAATGCACGACAGGACTTCCTGGAAGCTGGAATCTGTTTCAAAGCCTCAAAATCAGCTTAATTCAAGCATAAATCAGAACATGTACACTCTAATACCTACGGCCAGAACTATACTCAAGTTCTAAACAATTCTACGTAGGTATTAGCTACTAGACAAAGCTCAATTCAACGAGAAATTCTCACCCCAAAGCTTAAACCAGCAGGAGAACAACGAAACAGACTTATTCAGGTCCTCTAACTCAGACTTTTGAACAGACTAATTCAGGTCCTCTAACTCAGCGTCACCAAAATCATCAAAAACAGAGGTTGGAATTGGCAGAAATCTCAAGAAGAAGCGTTCGAGTGAACAGTATCGAACAAGGGTTTGGATAAGAAGATAAGAAATATCGGGTTCTAAAATATTTCTAAGTGTCGATCAACACTTCTATATATAATCCTCAAATCCAACGTCTGCTGATCACAAAAATAATCAGTCGTCGTGAACAGTAGAAATCTGCTAACAAAACCAGTCGTTGCCCACAACAAAACCAGGCGCAACAAAGAGTCGATGCATTCTCAAAAGAACATCAAAACGACACCGTTCCAACTAACTCAAACGACGTCGCAGAGCTTCACCAGCTGACAACATATATCTCTTGTGAAGCAACCAAAAGCTGGTAACAGATCCCTACAAAAACCCATCAGTCGAATGGTTACGCAAAACAAGCCAAAACGACGACGCGTCAACAAATCCAAACGACGCCGTAACAATTACGTAAGCATTTGTGCCAACAGCTGGTCACCCAGTCGCAACGCATTCCTCATAACAAATCTCTCACGGCTGGTACCAGTCGCAACACTCAAAACGCAGTGTTTCGACTTATTAAAACGACGTCGCTCTACCTTTGCGACTGGTTTTTCAAACCATCAGCTGGTCGCTCCTTTACTCACGCATCTGCTGGTCCAGTAGTCAACACTCAAAAATGTTGACCAACACGTGTCGCTCTCTCGCTAACTCTGGCGCTAATGCAACGTCTGCCAGCAGCAACCTCTACAATCGAAACGACGACGTACGCATCACACGCTACAGTAACTATCTATAACAAATTCTACCAGCTGCAAGCTACAGTACCGTTGACCCGCGTTGACTCTAAGAATTTCGCTGTGGCTGATTCAATACTTAGAGAAATTCGACCACCCTAAATCCTGCGACTAATCCTACAAAATCTGATTAATCACTATTCGAATTTCTCAATCCTCACATTCCCCCCACCTTAAGAGATTTCGTCCTCGAAATCAAGGCAAACTCAAGGAAGAATTTAATCAAATCAATTCAAAAATAGAATACAAAACCGGAATTCATCTGATTCAAAACCAGGAGTTCAAGATAACTGGACAATTCATAAACAAGAACTATGGAAAACACAACCAGAAATCGAAAATTAATACATCTATCTACTCAAACAGATGCGGCCATTCCCGCTGCATCTTCTCTTCCGGTTCCCAAGTTGCTTCTTCTTTGCCATGCTTGCTCCATTGGACCATCACCAATGGAACCACTTTGTTCCTCAGCTGCTTCTCCTTCCTATCCAAAATCTGAACTGGATATTCAACATAACTCAAGGCAGAATCTAGCTCAACTTCATCGGTTCTCAACACATGGGACGGATCTGGCTCATATTTCCTCAACATTGACACATGAAAAACGTCATGCATCGCTGCTAACTCATCAGGCAGTCTCAATCGATAATCCAATTGTCCAATCCGTTCGATAATCTCAAAGGGACCAACGAATCTAGGAGCTAATTTGCCTTTAAATCTAAAGCGCATCACGCTCTTGAAGGGAGAAACTTTCAGAAATACTCTATCGCCAACCTCAAATTCCAACAGTCGACGTCTTCGGTTGGCATAGCTAGAGAAACGGTCTTGAGCAGCTTTCATTCTACTCCGAATCAAATCAATCCGATCCTTCATGTGCTGCACAAACTCAGGGGTATAAAGCTGTCTCTCACCAACTTCTTCCCAACAGATTGGAGATCTGCATTTTCGACCATACAACGCCTCAAATGGAGCCATTATGATAGTCACCTGGTAGTTGTTATTATACGAAAACCCAACTAAGGACAAGGAATCCTGCCAGCCACCACTGAAATCCATCACCACTGCACGCAGCATATCCTCTAAAGTCTGAATAGTCCGCTCAGACTGGACATCTGTATGTGGGTGATAAGCTGTACTCATAGCCAATCTCGAACCCATCGCTGCTTGCAAGCTCTTCCAAAATCGGGAAGTAAACCTTGGATCTCTGTCAGACACTATCGAAACCGAAACTCCATGCAGTCTAAACACATGGTCGATATACAGTTTTGCCATTTTCTTCATGGAACATCTCACATCATAGGGAATGAAATGGGCAGACTTCGAAATTCTATCAATCACCACCCAAATAGCATCGCATCCCCTGCTCGATCGAGGTAGATGAGTCACAAAATCCATGGCAATGTTCTCCCAAATCCATTGGGGCACCTCCAAACTCTGTAGCAATCCACCAGGTCTCATTCTCTCAGCCTTGACCTATTGGCAATTCAGACATCTAGCAACAAAACCAGAGATGTCGCTCTTCATACCTTCCCACCAGTAGTGAGACTTCAAGGCATGGTACATCTTTCTCTCGCCCGGATGCACACTATACCGGCTACAATGTGCATCGTTCGTAAGGGTCTCCTTCAAATCGATCAAGTTCGGAACAACCAATCTTCCTCGAAATCTCAGACACCCCTCAGAAGAAACAGAGAAATCATCAGACTGACCGCTTCGGGCCTTAATCTTCAACTCATGAACATATGGATCAGTCCTCTGTGCCTCCTTGATGGCACTCACAATCTGTGGTTCTACCTGAATCGAAGAAACCGTAAAGTACTGATCACCCGGCTGAAAACGCCAACCAGAAGTACTCAACTGCTCATAGACTTTAGAGACACTCAAAGAATAAAGCATCGCAGGATGGGTCTTCCTACTCAATGCGTCGGCAACTGAGTTCATCCGCCCAGGCTGATACTGAATCTCACAGTTAAAGTCCTTGATCAATTCCATCCATCGTCGCTGCCTCATAGGACTACGTGAAGATATACTTCAGGCTCTTGTGGTCGGTGTACACCACAAATTCTTCACCATATAGATAATGTCGACCAAATCTTCAAGGAAAACACTATCGCAGCCAAATCCAAATGATGAATAGGGTACCTCGTCTCGTGAGGCTTCAACTGTCAAGACGCATAGGCAATCACGTACCCGTTCTGCATCAGCACGCATCCTAAACCGTTGAGAGAAGCATCGGAGCACACCACAAATCCTCCGGATCCAGACAGTAGATCCAAAACAGGAGCAGTAGTAAACTTCTCCTTCAACGTCTGGAAACTGTACTCGCACTCATCAGTCCACACAAATCTCTTATCCTTCTGAGTCAACTGAGTCAAAGGCCTGGCTATCGAAGAAAACTTCTCTATAAAACGCCTGTAATAGCCAGCCAATCCCAAGAAACTGCGGATCTCTGACACGTTCCTAGGTCTCTCCCAGTTAGAACTGCTTCGACCTTACTTGGATCCACCGAAATCCCTTGCGCCAAAATCACGTGACCCAAAAAGATAATCCGATCTAGCCAAAATTCACACTTGCTGAACTTGGCGTACAATTGCGAGTCTCTCAATCTCTGCAACACCAGTCTCAAATGCTCCTTATGCTCTCTCAAGCTCCTTGAATATACCAGGATGTCATCTATGAAGACGATCACAAACCGATCGATGTACTCACTGAAGACGCGATTCATCAAATCCATGAACACAGCTGAGGCATTAGTCAACCCAAACGGCATGACCAGAAACTCATAATGCCCATATCGAGTCCGGAAAGCTGTCTTCGCAACATCAGCGTCTCTAATCCGCAACTGATGATAACCAGAGCGCAAATCAATCTTCGAGTAACGACCGATCCCTACAACTGATCGAACAAGTCATCAATCCTCGGCAAAGGATACTTGTTCTTCACTGTCGCTTTGTTCAACCGTCGAAAGTCCACGCACATCCTCATAGATCCATCCTTCTTCTTTACAAAAAGAATCGGAGCTCCCCAAGGCGACATACTCGGTCTGATGAAGCCTTTCTCCAAGAGATCTCTCAACTGGTCCTTCAACTCTTTCAACTCTGTTGGCACCAACCGGTAAGAAGCTCTAGAAATCGGGGCAGTATCGGGCACCAACTCAATGCTGAAATCAATCTCACGTGTTGGATGGAATCTAGGAATCTCATCTGGAAACACGTCTGGAAACTCTCGTACGATCGGAATATCGCTCAACTCCAATAAATGCTCTTGGGAAACGTCCAGCACGTAAATCATAAATCCCGCGTTATCCAACGATAGCAGGCTAAACATCTCCATGGCGGACACCAGTGGAATCTTCGAGCGCGAATCAACACCATAGAACTCCCACTTCTCTCCCGAGTCAGGGCGAAATCTCACCACACCATGAAAACAATCGACCGTAGCCTTATAACTAGATAACACGTCCATCCCCAAGATGCAATCAAAATCTCTCATTCCCAAAACAATCATATTGGACACCAAAACGTGCTCATAAAATCGAAGCACACAATCCAACACCACTTCACGGGACCACAAATTTACACCAGCAGGGGTATACACGGAAACAACATCACACAATGGGGAAGAACTCAACCCATGCTCACAAACAAACAACTCAGAAATAAAATAGTGTGATGCACCAGTGTCAAATAAAACTCTCGCAGGATAATAAAAAACAGAGCATGTACCTGCGATCATCATGCCAGGCACCTCCTCATCCTGCTCTCTAGTCAAAGCGTTTGCCTGAGCCTGCTGGGAAATCTTGAACTGAGGTCTCTGAGGTGCTCCAAACCTAGACGGTCCACTAGGCTGAAATCCAGATCGCTGAGTAGGAGCAGGAAACTGCGATCTCTGAGATGAACCACCTGCTGATCCCTGCTGCGAAGGAATTGCAGACTGACCCCTCAACAGAGGACACACTCTAAGGAAGTGTCCTGGCTGTCCACAGTTTTGGCAGGACCCCTGAACTCCACGACACTGCGAAGTCGAATGCCTTCCTCCGCACTGTCCACACGTCATGCCACTAGAACCGCTGCCAGAACCACTGCCAGAACCAGAACTCACAGAACCAGAGGAACTCGAATCCGCCTTCTTCTTGAACTGTTTCCCTCGAGGACAAATCTCTGGCGGTTCGACTGCTGCTGCTGCGACCCCTGAGGAGAATAGAAAGATTGCGACGCATCCTGAACATTTATGCTCCCTCGGAGTCTTCGAATAAACCAAGATGTCGTCAATAAAAAAAATCACAAAATGGTCTATGAACTCTCTAAAAACCCGGTTCATCAGATCCATAAAGACTGCAGGCGCGTTGGTCAACCCAAACGGCATCACCAAAAACTCAAAGTGTCCGTACCTCATACGAAACGCAGTCTTCGTGACATCCTGATCTCTCACTCTTAACTGATGGTACCCGGAACGAAGATCATGTTGGCGATAATGGCGGATCCAGATCCCGTTTCTCGGGGGAGCAGCGGAAGTTAAAATTTTTGCCCCGAGATACGTTCAATACATTAAACAATACAATAAACCATTCAAAGGGCGTTTATTGATTGTTAACTTGCTGGCGTCTAGGCGCCTGGCTCCGACCAGTTTCACAAGGAAACCGGCACTTCAAAAGGTAGACGGCGATAGATCGTCTAATCAGGTCCATGACCGGAAACGCGATTCCTCCATCAATCTGCACTAGAAGATCTGACGGATTTTGGCACGATCGGATTCTCCTCGTCACGCTGATCGAAACAAGTGCAATCACAAAGTCACCGGCGGCGGGCGGCGGCGAACGGCGGCGGTGGCGGCGCTTGGAGGTGGCCGGCGGCGGCGTGAAGTTGGGAGAGGAAGGGGCCGGCCGATTTTTGGAGCTAGGGTTGTGAGAGTGAATTGTGTTCTAGCCCTAGACCAACTCTACTAATTAAAGATGGTACATGGGCTTGAACCGGCCCAATGGACTTGGGTCAAACCCAGGTCCATATGAACATCCGGTTCATTTAATTCGCCGTGGTTTCATCATAATATCGATCGACGATCAGACCGGACCGATCGACTCAGTTTCCAAAACTGAGTATTATGATGTGAAAACAATTTTTCAGACCACCTAGTCCAATTACAGTTTAGCCCCTCAACTATGGGAAATCGCAATTTGACCCCTGTTGACTTTTAGGAAGTCGCACTCCCTAAAATCCTCCTCCTATGCTCAACACATTGAGATCAGTTTCCGTGCGGGAATCATGAATCCAGTACTTGTGTGACCCTCAATGGTTCAGGGATACAGCTAGCCGTGGGCCCACAACCATTGTGACTCCGAAATCACAATTTCGAACTTGCCCAACGGATCATGGTAAAGCGCCTAGCAACATCGCCCCATGATCCCCTAGGTATCACTGATAGTGCCTGCAAGAACCAGTTGGTCGTGGTTACCGTACAGTACGGTCCTTTCAACACATATATCCCGATCAGATCAACGACCATTGGTAAATCGAGAGTCGCTAATGATCCGATAACTATGCATACATCTTGGAGATCGAATAGTGACATCACGAGTGTTACTAGGTAAACCCATTTACCTAAAACACATCCAGTACTCTGGCCAGAGATTTATACACTATTATCCCCTCAGATAGCATAGGATATCCACACATGAAAGCGAGCGGTGAATCCTCGACAACGAAGCATCGACTCCTACATGCATCGGGACCTCACCCAATCCCGCCGCCTAAAGATCGAATAGTGACATCACGAGTGTTACTAGGTAAACCCATTTACCTAAAACACATCCAGTACTCTGGCCAGAGATTTATACACTATTATCCCCTCAGATAGCATAGGATATCCACACATGAAAGCGAGCGGTGAATCCTCGACAACGAAGCATCGACTCCTACATGCATCGGGACCTCACCCAATCCCGCCGCCTAATGACCCCAAATGAGTCGGCAAACGGGTCAAAGTGAGGCTCCTATCATGTAGAGTCTCAATGACGTTTCGAGTAGTGAGGACTAATCAGTACAACCAAGACCTCAGACTTATCCACTCGACAAATGGTAACCACTTGGAAAGTCCGAACGAGGGTAGTTCGATAGATCACCAGGTGACAATCCATCTGCATGCTCAGAACATCACAATGTTCCCTACCAATGAAACATGGTACTTCACATCGCAGATGCTAGTCTCAAGCTCGGGCGGCCTTATCCTCATTTTGACGGCCCAATCGACTAGGAACGAATTCAGAATATAAAGTGACTATTAGATGTGTTTCATCATAGCCATAATATCCACTATCACATCTAACATACACTATGGTGCATTCTAGGTCTTTATCCAACACAATTGTTAACATCATTATAAAATGCCATAAATAAAATGCGTATGTAATATATAAAGATCGTTATACACAAGAGTCAATAAAACCAACACGCCACAAGTTGGCTAGTTGGGCATCTACTCTAACAATCTCCCACTTGCCCTAAAGCCAACTACTCATCAGACGCAGTCCCATTGTTTCGCGATGTTTTTCAAACAACGGTCCTGGCAAGGGCTTCGTAAGTGGATCAGCAATGTTGTCCGCAGAGGCGACTCTCTCAACTGCTATGTCACCTCTAGCCAGAATATCCCGGATTATGTGGTATTTACTCAGTATATGTTTGGATCTTTGGTGAGACCTAGGCTCCTTTGATTGCGCAACGGCACCCTTGTTGTCGCAATACACCGGGACTGGACCAACTCCATCAGGTATGACGCCCATCTCTTGGACGAAATTCCTAATCCAAACCGCCTCCTTAGCAGCATCTGATGCTGCGATGTACTCAGCCTCAGTGGTTGAATCCACAATGGTGTCTTGCTTGGAACTCTTCCAAGAGACAGCACCACCATTGAGCATGAATACAAATCCAGAGGTTGACTTCGAATCATCCACGTCACATTGGAAGTTAGAATCTGTATAGCCTTCCAATTTTAGTTTACCACCCCCATAGACCATGAACATATTCTTAGTCCTTCGTAATTACTTAAGAATATCCTTCACAGCCTTCCAATGCAATTGGCCGGGGTTGGCCTGGTAGCGGCTCTTGACACTCAGAGCATATGCGACATCCGGTCTAGTTGAGATCATGCCATACATAATGCTACCTATTGCCGAGGCATATGGCACACGTGTCATACTCTCTATCTCCTCATCAGTCTTCGGACACATAGACTTAGATAGAGTGACCCCGTGGCTCATAGGTAGGTGTCCTCTCTTGGACTCTTCCATAGAGAACCTCTTAAGTATGGTATCGATGTAGGTGGCTTGGGTGAGTCCGAGCATCCGTTTTGATCTATCCCGATAGATCTGTATTCCAAGAATATAAGATGCTTCACCCATGTCCTTCATCGAGAATCTACTAGACAACCATACTTTAGTTGACTACAGCATTCCTACATCATTCCCAATAAGTAGAATGTCATCAACATAAAGTACAAGGAATGTCACAGCGCTTTTAACTACCTTCTTATACACACATGGCTCCTCAGGATTCTTGATGAAACCAAATTCCTTAATTGTTTCATCGAATCTCAGGTTCCAACTCCTCGATGCTTGTTTGAGACCGTAGATCGATCTCTGAAGTTTGCATACCTTATGCTCACTTCCTACAGATGTCAAACCCTCAGGCTGCATCATATAGATCTCTTCCTTAATGTTTCCGTTAAGGAACGCATTTTTCACATCCATTTTCCATATCTCATAGTCGTACCATGCGGCTATGGCAAGTAGGATTCTAATTGACTTGAACATTGTGACTGGTGAGAAGGTTTCATCATAGTCAACACCTTGCCTTTGAGTGTAACCTTTCGCGACCAGCCGTGCCTTGTAGGTCAGTACCTTACCATCAGGCCCAAGTTTTCTCTTGTATATCCATTTGCACCCAATAGGAACAATTCCTTCGGGAGGATTAACAAGAGTCCAAACTTGGTTCGCATGCATTGAGTCAATCTCAGACTGTATTGCTTCAAGCCACAAATTAGAATCAGCATCAGAAATTGCCTCCTTGAAAGTCCTTGGATCACATCCAACAACTTGATCACTTTGATCATATTCAAGGAGGAAACCATATCTTTCAGGAGCCCTAGGAACCCTTTCGGATCTCCTAGGTGCGACCATTTCTGGTACCGGCTCTTGAGGTGCAAGAGATTCACTTGGTACTTCAGTTGGTTCTCGAACCTCTTCGAGTTCTACTATGTTGCCCTTTCTATCTAGTAGAAATTCCCTTTACATAAAGGTGTCATTCCTAGAAACAAATACTTTTGTTTCGTTTAGATAGTAGAAGTAGTATCCAATGGAATTCTTTGGATACCCAATGAAGTTGCATAATATGGATCTAGTATCCAGCTTATCTCCCACTGTCTGCTTCACGTAAGCAGGACATCCCCAAATTCTCATGTATGAGTATTTGGGTGGTTTGCCCATCCATATCTTATATGGAGTCTTATCCACTGCCTTGGTGTGGACATTATTCAACAACATTACCGCCGTTTCGAGCGCATAGCCCCAAAACGAGGTAGGAAGCTCAGTGAAGCTCATCATAGATCGAACCATGTCCATCAGGGTTCGATTACGGCGCTCCGCCACACCATTGAGCTGTGGTGTGGCCGGAGGGGTCCACTGCGAGAGAATCCCATTATCTTTAAGATAGTCTTGAAATTCAGCACTCAAGTATTCACCACCTCGATCGGATCGAATTGCTTTAATACTTTTGCCTAATTGATTTTCTACTTCAGCCTTGAATTCTTTGAACATTTGAAAAGATTCAGACTTGTGCTTCATTAAGTACAAGTACCCATACCTAGAGTAATCATCGGTAAAGGTGATGAAGTATGTGTGACCGTACTTAGTACCAATGCTAAGTGGACCACACACATCAGTATGGATCAAATCCAATAGGCCTTGCGCACGTTCAGGCTTGCCCTTGAAGGGTTGTTTAGTCATCTTTCCCTTGAGACAAGACTCACAAGTCGGTAGGGAGTTAATGTCTGACAAATCAAATATGTCACTCCTAACTAACTTGTTCATCCTTCTTAGAGAAATATGACCTAGCCTAGCGTGCCAAAGTTGTGCTGGGTTTAAGCTATTGTATTTCCTTTTAATTGTTGTTGTATGTGTTTCTACATCGCGAGTTGGAACTTGTTTCAATTTTAAGGTGTACAAATCGTTTTTGCATTCCCCGGTTCCAATTAAACATTCATTCTTGTATATACTGCAAATCGAATTAGCAAACATACAAGAATATCCATCACTATCAAGCATAGAAACAGAAATAATGTTCTTTATTAACTCAGGAACAAATAAAACGTTTCTCAATAACAACTTAAAATCTGAAGACAGAAATAAATAAACATCTCCTATAGCTACTACAGCAACTCTTGCTCCATTTCCCAGCCTCAAGTGGGTCTCACCCTCTCTAAGACATCGGCTTATTGTCATCACCTGCAAATCATTGCAGATATGAGATCCACATCCGGTATCAAGTACCCAAGAAGTCGAATTAAGAGACATATTTATTTCGATATTGAACATACCTTTTGCAGTTCGCAACTGCTCGAGGTACTCCTTGCAGTTCCTCCTCCAATGCCCATGCTTGTGGCAGTGGTGACAAACATCCTCGGTCTTGTTTGGCTTGGAAGTCTTTGCCTTGGGCTTCTTAGTGGGCTTTTCCTCCTTCGCAGGGGCAGAACGCTTCTTACCCTTGCGTTTGGGCCCCTTCTTCGCAGAGGAAGAAGAGCCCATAAGGAGGACGGGCTTGTCCTTATTTATGGTCCCCTCGAACACGACCAGCATGTTAACCACCTCTTCGAGGGTGGCTGCCAGCTTGTTCATGTTGAAGTTTACCACAAAGGGGTCGAATGCAGCGGATAGTGAGAGGAGAAGCACATCCACAGACAGCTCATGTGGAAGTGTGATATCAAGGCCCGCCAACTTTTCAACGAGCCCAATCATATGAACCCCATGCTCGCGGACCGAAGTCCCATCGCGCATGCGGCTCGTCATAAGCTCCTTGACAGTGGTGAACCTCTCATGTCGAGAGTTCTCCCCATACAGTTCCTTAAGATGAAAGAGTATGTCAGCAGCATACTTCGTCTTCTCAAACGCCGTTGCATTTCGTTGGACATCAATGCCATCACATAGCATCGAGTTTTAAGCTCGTCGTCCCACTATTGTTTAAGCGTAGTCAGCTCCTCAGGGCTGATATCGGCAGGGGCTTCCTTCGGAGGGCTCTTCTCTATCGTATAGAGAAGTTTCTCCAAAGCCAACACAATGTTGAGGTTTCGAAGCCAGTCTTGGTAGTTCAGACCGGTGAACTTGTTGATATCCAGTAGAGCAGTGAGAGGGTTTTTGATCGAAGACATTATAAGCAGTTTATACTGAAAAAGGAAAACAGACATGCATTACTAACTATATATGAAAAACGCTAAGACATAAAACGAGGTCATTTAGTTTTATGAATTACCATCCCACTATTTTAACGATTTCACCACCCTCTAATGAAATCGGGAAAGCAAGTTTCCTTAGTAGGTACACAGAGTCCAATCGAGCGATCATGGTCCCGAATAATATCAGCCAACCATGACCCCCAAAAGGTAGAGCCCAATTGCAACCGATGCAACCTCCATGTATTTACCTCACGTCCAGTAAAGGCCCAATAATATGACGCCGATTACTATCACGTGTCAAGATGACCCATCAATGTTGAGTCGTGAAGGACGGTCCCCTTAACGTCCCCAATAATATGAGCCAACGTTAAAGGGAGTTCCAACCGACTCACAACGAGTGTCAATGACGTGTATAGCTTTCCGGCATACATAACCCCCTCAATAATATGAGCCGGGCCATATATGCGGGTAGCATCGGCGTACACGCATTGTTGATGGAAGGTAGGGATAATTTAAACAGATTTAAATTCCCTTAGTTTATCGAATAAACTTTTAATCTTGATATCAGTTTTAAATCATATTTAAAACGAGGGATTTTAATTTTAAAAATTGGTCTCAACAATATTTTAAATCATAATTTAAAACATGCGGATTTATCATATATCGAATTTATAAATAAACTTTGGGATTATCGATCGCGAGAGCTATGCGGTCCGTGGTTGCCAATCACGGACCTGGGTCCAGTCCTAGGTGAAATGCAATATGCAATGCAATCCTATTACAATTGCTTCCGGTTTTACAGATCTTCGGTCTTCAATATCTTTGATCATCATCTCCACCGTCTTCTAATGTCCTCCCACTAAATATAGAAATTTACATTTAAATTGCCATGACACATTGGGATACAAATTTTTAGGGGTGGGAACGGGCCACAAACAGACCCACTTTAAATGATATCAACGATATATTTACAACCAAAATCGCAAAACCAATAGCATACACCTAACACATTGGGCAGGGCTCTCGATCATCCCAAACATGCAATCAATCTAATTAATTTGCATAAATTTGAACAATCAAATAATATTTGATATTTATCCACAAAATCATATTTTAATTATAAAATCATATTTTATAACTAAAATCGCATTTTGTCGACAAAATCATATTTTAATTATAAAATCATATCCTATAATCAAAATCACATTTTGTTAATTTTAATTGCATCAAATTGGGCTTAAAACAATTTTAGGCCCAAAATCTCAAAATTTCAAAATCAATTTTGGTCCGACCAAAATGGCCCAATATCGAATAAAATCGCATTTTGTCGACAAAATCATATTTTAATTATAAAATCATATCCTATAATCAAAATCACATTTTGTTAATTTTAATTGCATCAAATTGGGCTTAAAACAATTTTAGGCCCAAAATCTCAAAATTTCAAAATCAATTTTGGTCCGACCAAAATCGGCCCAATATCGAATATTGGTCCGAAAACTTTATGGGCTGCCCGGGACAGGCCCGAACAAAACCTATAAGAAAATAGTCGTCGCAACGCTGCCGGAGACATCGCCGGACGGCGGCCGCCGCCAACATATCGCGCGGCAGCAGGTTGCGCGTAGGCCGCATCATGCGCGCCACGGCCGCGCCTAGCATGGCGCACGGTCGCCCGAACACCGCGCAACTGATTGCACGAGGCTGCTGGCCATCGCGCGATTTGATTCTGGCCATCACGCGCGGCGGCGCCGTGCAGCCTATTTCAAAAATTTTTTTTTTGTTTCGATTCTGAAATCTGAAATTCGATGCAATTCAGACAGTAATATGTATTGAAGGATCCGAGCCTTGGCTCTGATACCACTGTTGGCGACAATGGCGGATCCGGATCCCGTTTCCCGGGGGCGCAGCGGAAGTTAAAATTTTTGCCCCGAGATACGTTCAATACATTAAACAATACAATAAACCATTCATAGGGCGTTTATCGATTGTTACCTTGCTGGCGTCTAGGCGCCTGGCTCCGACCAGTTTCACAAGGAAACCGGCACTTCAAAAGGTAGACGGCGGTAGATCGTCTAATCAGGTCCACGACCGGAAACGCGATTCCTCCGTCAATCTGCACTAGAAGATCTGACGGTTTGGCACGATCGGATTCTCCTCGTTTGCTGATCGAAAAAAGTCCGATCACGAAGTCACCGGTGGCGGGCGGCGGTGACCGACGACGGCGGCGGCGCTTGGAGGTGGCCGGCGGTGGCGTGAGGTTGGGAGAGGAAGGGGTCTGCCGATTTTTGGAGCTAGGGTTGTGAGAGTGAATTGTGTTCTAGCCCTAGACCAACTCTACTAATTAAATATGGTACCTGGGCTTGAACCGGCCCAATGGACTTGGGTCAAACCCAGGTCCATATGAACATCCGGTTCATTTAATTCGCCGTGGTTTCATCATAATCCCGATCGACAATCAGATCGGACCGATCGACTCAGTTTCCAACTCTGAGTATTGTGATGTGAAAAAAAAATTTCAGAACACCTAGTCCAATTACAGTTTAGCCCATCAACTATGGGAAATCGCAATTTGACCCCTGCTGACTTTTAGGAAGTCGCACTCCCTAAAATCCTCCTCCTATGCTCAACACATTGAGCTCAGTTTCCGTGCGGGAATCATGAATCCAGTAATTGTGTGACCCTCAATGGTTCAGGGATACAGCTATCCGTAGGCCCACAACCATTGTGACTCCGAAATCACAATTTCGGACTTGCCCAACGGATCATGGTAAAGCGCCTAGCAACATCGCCCCATGATCCCCTAGGTATCACTGATAGTGCCTGCAAGAACCAGTTGGTCGTGGTTAGCGTACAGTACGGTCCTTTCAACACATATATCACGATCAGATCAACGACCATTGGTAAATCGATAGTCGCTAAAGATCCGATAACTATGCATACATCTTGGAGATCGAATAGTGACATCACGAGTGTTACTAGGTAAACCCATTTACCTAAAACACATCCAGTACTCTGGCCAGAGATTTATACACAATTATCCCCTCAGATAGCATAGGATATCCACGCATGAAAGCGAGCGGTGAATCCTCGACAACGAAGCATCAACTCCTACATGCATCGGGACCTCACCCAATCCCGTCGCATAATGACCCCAAATGAGTCGGCAAACGGGTCAAAGTGAGGCGCCTATCATGTAGAGTCTCAATGACGCTTCGAGTAGTGAGGACTAATCAGTACAACCAAGACCTCGAACTTATCCACTCGACAAATGGTAACCACTTGGAAAGTCCGAACGAGGGTAGTTCGATAGATCACCAGGTGACAATCCATCTGCATGCTCAGAACATCACAATGTTCCCTACCAATGAAACATGGTACTTCACATCGCAGATGCTAGTCTCAAGCTCGGGCGTCCTTATCCTCATTTTGACGGCCCAATCGACTAGGAACGAATTCAGAATACACAGTGACTATTAGATTTGTTTCATGATAGCCATCATATCCACTATCACATCTAACATACACTATGGTGCATTCTAGGTCTTTATCCAACACAATTGTTAACATCATAATCACAATGAAAATAAAGAATGCCATAAAGAAAATGCGTATGTCATATATAAAGATCGTTATACACAAGAGTCAATAAAACCCACACGCCACAAGTTGGCTAGTTGGGCATCTACTCTAACACCTCAGCCATCGCACCACCCTCTGCTACAGAAAACGTCGGAGGGTTCGTCCGCTAAAACCTAGCTAAGACCAACTCCATCCCGCCTATCTGTCTAGTAACATCCTCGACCTGATGAACATCATCATCACTACCTGCCCTAGACTCCTCCTCAGTACGTCTAGTCGCCCTACCTCTTCCTCTTCTCGGCGGCATCTAAACAAGTCTAGACGTAAGATCTCACAGCAGATAGATATATCACATATACAGATAAAAGAACACATACGTCACAGAGTCAATCAAAATCAAATCAAAACATGTGCCTAGACTCAAGTGTGATCAAAGAAAATCGAGCTTATCCCAGTTTAAGCTCTGATACCAAAAATGTCAGGCCCCGTGCTAATTACCCAAAATAATAGCACAATTAAGCACGCGGAAGCGAAAATCGGGCTTAAAAATTTTCGAAATAATTTAGGCCTGAACTTAAAATCATACATTCAAAATATTCATAATTAAAATATGAGTTGACTCAGACTCATATAAAACAGGTAACACAATTATCAATTCAAATACAGATCCCCAAAAATACATAAGACACGGGGCATCCCCCGGGTTCGATACATAAATAAAATAACTGGGACTCATGGAAATGGGGATCGACCAGCTGAACCTCCACTCTATCCAGCTTGGTTACCTGAAGATCCTGAAAATGGGTAACGCAGACCCAAACAACACAGAAGCAGGAAAACAAATACGAGGTCAAGCCTCAGTACGAAGAGCTATCTAAACAGCTAACATGCAACATGCTATAATCAATGCCATGAATGCATGAGGGCTATAAAAGATCGGATAGCTAGACCAGCAAGTCAACGGGAAATCACATCAATCGAGCCTCTATACCACGCACAGCAAGTTAGCCTGTGGAAATCATCGGTCTGTGATCTTCAGGGTCCGTCAACCCATCACAGCTCGGTGGTAGACACTCGAATCCGTTCGTCACCACCCTGATGATAGCGTCGGAATTTTCAGGCACGACAACTCAGTCTACCAGTCACAACGTGGCTCTAATCTCGGGTCATCAATCAATTTGTCAGGCTCAATATGTATGCATGTATGCCAATCAATCATCAATGCACAATGCAAACATTAATTCCTACGTGAAATAGAATGTAGGAGTCAATCAATTTCACAAACTGTAACACGTATAAGCACATAATTCACATCACAAGATCCATAACATCGATCACAACCATGTTCACGCTCAAAGCTGTTAAATCTGCTCAATTCGTACCTCAATCCTCAAATTCTACCTCACAGATTCCTCAAATGCACGACAGGACTTCCTGGAAGCTGGAATCTGTTTCAAAGCCTCAGAATCATCTTAATTCAAGCATAAATCAGAACATGTACACTCTAATACCTACGGCCAGAACTATACTCAAGTTCTAAACAATTCTACGCAGGTATTAGCTACTAGACAAGGCTCAATTCAACGAGAAATGCTCACCCCGAAGCTTAAACCAGCAGGAGAACAATGAAACAGACTTCTCCAAAAAAAGCTTCGAACACCAGTATCTTCACGCTTCTACTACAACGCTAATTCACGTCCTCTAATGGGTAGCAATCGAAAGATCTAGGCAAGGCAAACTCAGCGTCACCAAAATCATCAAAAACAGAGGTTTGAATTGGAAGAAATCTCAAGAAGAAGCGTTCGAGTGAACAGTATCGAACAAGGGTGTGGATAAGAAGATCAGAAATATCGGGTTCTAAAATATTTATAAGTGTCGATCAACACTTCTATATATAATCCTCAAATCCAACGTCTGCTGATCACAAAAATAATCAGTCGTCGTGAACAGTAGAAATCTTCTAACAAAACCAGTCGTTGCCCACAACAAAACCAGGCGCAACAAAGATTCGATGAATTCTCAAAAGAACATCAAAACGACACCATTCCAACTAACTCAAACGACGTCGCAGAGCTTCACCAGCTGACAACATATATCTCTTGTGAAGTAACCAAAAGCTGGTAACAGATCCCATCAAAAACCCATCAGTCGAATGGTTACGCAAAACAAGCCAAAACGACGACGCGTCAACTAATACAAACGACGTCGGAACAATTACGTAAGCATTTGTGCCAACAGCTGGTCACCCAGTCGCAACGCATTCCTCATAACAAATCTCTCGCGGCTGGTACCAGTCGCAACACTCAAAACACAGCGTTTCGACTTATTAAAACGACGTCGCTCTACCTCTGCGACTGGTTCTTCAAACCATCAGTTGGTCGCTCCTTTACTCACGCATCTGCTGGTCCAGTAGTCAACAATCAAAAATGTTGACCAACACGTGTCGCTCTCTCGCTAACTCTCGCGCTAAATGCAACGTCTGCCAGCAGCAACCTCTACAATCGAAACGACGACGTACGCCTCACACGCTACAGTAACTATCTATAACAAATTCTACCAGCTGCAAGCTACAGTACCGTTGACCCGTGTTGACTCTAAGAATTTCGCAGCGGCTGATTCAATACTTAGAGACCCTAAATCCTGCGACTAATCCTACAAAATCTGATTAATCACTATTCGAATTTCCCAATCCTCACAACAACTCAGCCGACCATCACAAGGCAGTGTGGTATTCAGGCGCAACGACTCAGCTGGCGACCACATCAAGACAGCGTTGGACCTTTCAGGCACGACGACTCAGCTGGCCGATCACAACGTGTAAAGGAATTCATCTTTCAAAGGAATCAGGCTCAATATGTATGCGTCAATGCACATCAAACTCATGATAAATCAATGCATAACATCACACGCATCTAACACAGATATGAGCACCAAGTTCATACATCAATCAATACACAGCAGTTTATACACGATAGAAATATTCCCAAAGCTGATAACAAAGCTGCTTAATCTAGCTCAATTCATACCTCAATCAGCTTCTACCTCAACAGATCTCACCACAACAAGGGAGAAGCAACTAACTCAAGTCTACTGTCCAAGATGCTTCATGGCGAACTCAACAGAAGCCACTATAAGTGCGAATCTGAAGCTGTTAAAGAACAGACAAGCAACTGGTCCACAATCGCGAAGTCACTCAACCACTGCAACAACTTTGCGCTCATCAATTCCGGCGACTCCAGTCTCCAAACTTGTATCAATCGAAAGCCCTAGAGAAGACTAGTTCAGCGCTACCAATCTTACTCCAAATGGCGGCATAAAACGACGACAATTGACGGAAATAGGGTTCGGGTGAACAGTACCAATCGAGGGTTCATGCGATGAAGATAAGGAATATAAGGTTAGAAAATATTCTAAGTGTTGATCGACACTTAAGTTAAATCCCCAATCAAAGCTACAACAAAAGTCATCATCGACTAATTTCAAATCTCTCCCAAACTCAGATCTTTGTACTGATCAGCTTTCATTCTAAGGCAGAGGGCTCTCAGATCTGGTTCTCTAAACAATACCAAAACGACGTCGCTCTTACTTATCAAAACGACGTAGCAGCGGAGTCAAGCTCTCACAGCAGATCTCGCTAACACTCTTCAGATCTTGGTCACACCTGTACAACTCTAGACTACTGGCCATCGCTAACTTCCTCGAGTAGAAGCTCACATCTGCTCATGCCTGCTAAGCAGATCTCATTCAGTAAGCGCCAAGTCTGAATCCACGATACGATGTCGCATCACCACCAGCAACACCATATCTACTTAACGCAAAACAACCGCGTTTCACTCCCTACTTGAGACAACTCAAGCAAACACGCGAGAGACAGATCTGAACATCCAGATCTCGCTCAAATCTGAAATTATAAAAAATCACCAAGTCCTCAAATCTGAAAACCCGATACTCAGAAACTCATTTAGCTAATAAGTCGTACTTAGCAAATTCTAGTCCTCACAGTAACTTACTATCAACGATGTTCATTTAGTTGAAAATTTGTTCTATAATTTAACTTGTATCAGTCAACTGTGCGATAGTAATTATTCTGTCATCTTTCAAAAGCACACATGCACAGCTCAAAATCCAGAAGGTCTAACCATGTTAGTAGGATACAGATCGGGAATATGTACAAATATGTGATTAGTCAGATCAGCTGAATTCTGAACAGACCTTCCTAGTAGCTGTCTCTTCTAAGAGCTGGCTATGGCATCAGTGAATGAATCATCTGAATTTCAAAAAAATTTCAAATCTGAGTACGCGTGAGTTAGTTACTGGTTTGCCCAAAATAAAATTTTCAAAAGAAAGGATTTGTTTTGCTTGTCAGCTGGAAAAACATATTAAATCTACTTTTAAAAAGAAAGGCAGTAACAAAACCTCTAGAAGCCTAGAACTTTTACATATGGATCTTTTTGGTCCTATAGTCGTGACCAGCTTAGGGGAACAAACTGCCGAACAACTGATAAATTTAAATGTTTGAAAAATGACAAATCTTGTAGTGTCAACTGGATCAGAAGTGATAGAGGAACTGAATTTTTAAATCATAGACTATCATCTTATCTGGATGGCACTGAAATCAAGCATGAGCTTTCTACAGCTAGAACATCTCAGCAGAACGGGTTGGTTGAGCGTAAAAATCGTACTTTAAAAGAAGCTGCAACAACTATGATTTCTGATTCAGGAATTTCTAAAATGTTTTGGGCCGAAGTTATTAACACAGCATGCTACACTTAGAACAAATCGATGATTAATAAGCATGATGGTGTAATCCCAATGAGATATGAAATGCCAAGAAACCTGACATTTCTTATTTCATGGTGTTTGGATGCAGGTGCTTCATTCCCAACAATGGAAAAAATCATCTAACAGCTTTTGATGTCAAATCTGATGCAGAAATTTTTCTATGAAACTCAGCTATGAGCAGAGCCTATCGTGTCTTCAACAACAAAACATTAACTGTGGAAGAATCATCTCACGTGGTGTTTGATGACACCATAACACCATATTTTGATCTATTTACACTGTAAACTTGAACTATTTGTGCACCCGTCTGGAATCAACCTGCTTAGACGAATCAAGTGATGATGACGCTGTTGGATCTGTTTTTACAGATCAGAATCTATGTTTTGATTCACACAAAATCCGTTACTATTATACTGACGATTTAAATTAAGTGCGCAGGTTGAGCTGAACAGAAAAATGTGATTTTAGTGGCCTAAATGAAGAAATTTGGCCGAAAAGCAGCTTAGGTCACCACGAAATGGTGAGTCTTGCTCGTTGGACCGTTTTGGAGGTGGTAGCACTGCTCTCATGCAAAAATACGCAAGTTCATCCCGAACCTTGAAAATTCCCCAGTCGGATTATAAAGCCTGCTCAGCAGCGAGAAAGCACCGATATCAGATTGATTGAAAGCAGATAGCAGTGCAGATTGACAGAGAGAAGAGCAGAAATCAAGAGCAGAATCATCAGATCAACGAGCAAAGCAATTTTGAACTTGAACTTATGCGAAGACAGTTTATTAGAGTTCAAATTGATTTGCTGTGTTGTCCACATCAGTACAGATTTGTACAGTGCGCACATGCTCAAAGTCTACAAAGCCTGCATAAGCATTAAATGCAAATGACACAAAGTACAACTTTGACAGAACTTTTCAGAAACCTTTACAACGGCTATATGCTTTGTCTCCAGCGGATTAAATCTGCATAGAGGCTATATATAAGATGATCAGCAGAAGAGGTGTAGGAGGAGGTGTGCATGAGCAAAAACAGATTAATCAAGTCTATTGCACAACCATGGGAAGATAGCAGAAAACCAGCTCGGAGAGGAGCACTTCCCAGTGTGTGAGAATACATTCGAGTGTGAGCATACACTGTATAATTCTCACACACAGATTCACTCACATTTGATAGCTGAGAGCTTAATTGTATAGATGAGTGAATCATAAACACAAGTCATTGTGTTGTCTTTCGCACTAAGACGTTAAAGAAGTGTGTGTAGCCTTTCTCACTGAGGCAATAAAGAAGTGAGTTAGACACACGCAGCTTGCGGGCTGGTGTGCAGTGGTGTTGCTAGGAGTTCATGCGGCTGCGAGTCATAGGAGTGGGTTGCAGCGAGGGTCGTTATAATCAAAGTCTTCTAGTGGATCCTTCCCATGGCGTAATAAGGGGAGATGTAGGAGATTGACCTCTGAACTTCCAGAAACAAATCACAGCGTATTTCTTTACTGCGCATAAAACTGTTTATTTGGGCTTCGAACGATAGAGTGCAGTTTGAGTTATTTCCGCATGTTTTATTTACATTACTCAATCTGTATCTCGGTGCACAAAGTATTCAAGAACAATGAGCTATTGCAGCTCAAGTTAAGTTAACCAGATCGTTCGGCCGAAGTGTCGAGCTGGTTCTAGTCTTCCAGCTGGAACTGGCATGTGTAGCGCTCGCCTTGTATTGGGCTGGTTTCAACTTTCAGCTGAAACCAGCTTGATCTTTGCGAACCCGACTTCAACTTCTGGCTGAATCCTGCGTCTTGTCATCAATCTGGTTACACCCTCTAGTACTAGTTGTTGATCGAATAACTAGTCATTGCACATTAATAGAGGGTCCATAAATCGATCCCCAACAGACGCACAAATCAGAACCCAAGTTGATGATCAACATGCACTGGACACACAAAGTACCAGCGTAGGTATTCAAACTGTTGCACTGTGAGGGCCCGTTATCCTAATCATAATTATTAACATGCAATTAGTTTTAATTCCTACATAGAGGAAAAACGGGTTACTTTTGCATTTTTGGCCTACAACATTTATTTCGACATGACCTCCTCGTAAATCGGGCATACCAGAAAACTAAAATACTCAAAATTACTCAAATATATTCGCACTAAACATAATGTTTGGACCGAAGGATCAGATCTCAGATGCAATAAAATAAACAACATAACATAAGGGAGGGGCGAGATCTGATCCTATGAAATAAGGAGCGAGCGCTACTGTTAAATAAAAATTTTGCGCTGCTATAAAGGGGCTACAATAGCTCATGGTTCTTGAACATAAAACATGAAATCACCGGAGACAGATCTGGTATGAAATAAAATCATGGAATTTGATCCGCAGACCCAATCACCGAGCCTCGCTCCAGGTGAACTCCTAGACTTTACACCAGCCCTCGGCTGTGTCACTCAATTGTTTTACGCCTATGTGAGAAATGCTACAAACACAGATTTTAACGTCTTCGTGCTTGGACGGGATCTGATTTTGCATTTTAAGGAGCGAGCGCTACTGTTAAATAAAAATTTTGCGCTGCTATAAAGGGGCTACAATAGCTCATGGTTCTTGAACATAAAACATGAAATCACCGGAGACAGATCTGGTATGAAATAAAATCATGGAATTTGATCCGCAGACCCAATCACCGAGCCTCGCTCCAGGTGAACTCCTAGACTTTACACCAGCCCTCGGCTGTGTCACTCAATTGTTTTACGCCTATGTGAGAAATGCTACAAACACAGATTTTAACGTCTTCGTGCTTGGACGGGATCTGATTTTGCATTTTGGGTTTGAGATTTATTCACTATACAATATCGCTCAACTCTCAAGAATGTGAATGAATCTCTGTGTGTGAGATATACAATGTAAGAACAACTCACGAAATAATAAATCTCACACACTCGGGAAATGCTCGTAAAGAGCTGATGAAGACTCAGCAGTCGACACTGCAATAAGCTCCTCTCTAATGATGGTAGACTGCTTCATCTTCCTGTTTTCTTCCCTATGTAATTTCTCTGTGCTTCGTTCCTTATGGAGTGATCTAATTGTCTTTTTCAAAATATTCGTATATAAAGTTTCTCTCCAAATATGGCCGTTATACAGTAGATTCAAATCCCTTCTGCGCTTGTCAAGGCAAATTTGTCTTCTTCCCAAATTGGTGCAATCATCCTCTGTATATTGTACTATTTCCCAGAATAGTACTAATCTTGTCCCCTTGAATTAAGGCATTTGCACGACTCAATTTCAACCATTGTTTCTTTCCATTTTGCTTTTATGTTCTAGCAGCTGATCGCTTCTTAATGTTCTTCATCTAAGTTGTTCATCAACTGATGCCACAATTCTCCTCACGATCCAGCTGATAAACCACTGCTCCTTATTTGATCAGCTGCTCCACGTGTAATCAATATCTGATAACAACTTTTCTTCATTGAAACAACTGATGCATCTTTGTTGATGCGCAACAGCTGTTTCATTATCTGTTCGCTCAGCTGTTGTTTCATCTTCAACTAATTCGTTCCAACAGCTGATAGTTTTCTTCGTTATCACACTTCGCTCAACAGCTGCTCACTTAGCTGTTGGTTTTCTTCGTATCGCTCATCAGCTGTTGGTTCTTCTTTGTATATCTCATCAGCCGTTCGCTTCTTCTTCACTTTGAACAACAGCTTATATGTTTTCTCTTCGTTGTACCAACAGCTTCTATTTCACATTTGATCGGCTGCTCCTCTTGGCATCGACGTCTGATTCCATCTTCTGCTTGCATCTTCAGACTTCTACTGTACGCGACGCAAAACAGCAAGTACAGCTGGACTTCCACTTAAGAATATCTGTCCACGCTGGATTCTACGTAATCATCTTTGTCCACATAAGCATATCTGATAGATCTTCTCGATTCTTTCAATTAAGACTTCTCCAGCTAATCCTTTTCGCGCACCAGCTGGTTCAATGTCTTATGCTTATAGCTGCTCACTCATATTTGCTATCATCTTCTTTTATCAACGTCTGATGACAGCTTCTGAGAAATACATCTCTTCGTCTTCCTTCGTCTAGATTATACTGTTTACATCTGTACACTACGTAGAAACGTTAGAAACACAATAACAGGTTTTGTGTAATTCAAAACTCAGATCTGGATCTCTTATCCAGATCCATCAATCTCTCCCTTTTTGATTTACACAAAACCTCAAATAACATCTGCATGATCTAACAATTCTCTCCCTTTTTAGTGGGAAATCAAAAAGGAATCGAAAACAGGTTTTCCCGACAAATTTTAAACAAAGCTCTCCCTATACTGCCACAACAAAAACAACGTGACAACAGGAATTCTAAAGATTTTCAAAATCAAAACAGATTTTGGGGACAAGCGAATGCAACGATATGCAATGATTTTGAAAAAGCTAATCGTATGCTACTGTTTAGCTTACAATATGCAGATGGAAGTTGAGAATAAATGAATAACAGATTTTCTTCCATTTCATTCCAGACATGGCCCCATAACCTCATCTGAAAATCTGGCATACACACAGATTTTTGAGATCTGTGTAAGCTCGTCAGAAGAAATATTACCGCATTTTATTTCGGAAAATACTCTGTAATTCGAAGATCATTACTCTCCCTATCTTTATACATTCAGCTCAAAAACATTTCAAAACCTTAAAAAAATTTGTAGCATAGATACGAATTCCGCATAAACAGAAAGTTGAAAACACATCAGAGCACTTAAATAAGCTTTGTTTCAAATAAGAACATGTGCTACTGAATCACCTAAATTATTCAGATTTGGCAAAGAAACGATAGCTGAATCTATCGGATTTTTCTTTCATTTCTCCTGTTTTGTCACATGTGCTGAAAACAGCCCAACCAAAACAAAATATTGGCATCCACACGGTACTCGCGCATTCCGTGTCAGCTCGACAAAAGAACAACCGAAGATCAAGAATCATTCCTCTCCCTATCTTCATAAAATAAGCTTTCCAAAAACATTTAAAACATTTAAAAATAGATAACACATGCGTTTTAAAAAGAATGCTCGTTCAAAAACAACCTGCTCTGATACCACTTGTTAGGACCGAAGGATCAGATCTCAGATGCAATAAAATAAACAACATAACATAAGGGAGGGACGAGATCTGATCCTATGAAATAAGGAGCAAGCGCTACTGTTAAATAAAAATTTTGCGCTGCTATAAAGGAGCTACAATTGCTCATGGTTCTTGAACATAAAACACGAGAGCACCGGAGATAGATCTGGTATGAAATAAAATCATGCGGAATACACCAGAACTGAATCCTAATTTTTAAAACTCGATGCAAACAGATTTCTGTTAAACAAAAATCTACTACTGTGCGTGTGTGTGACAGTTGATATGGGATGCTAAATTAAAGTGCTTATGCGGAAAGCTTAAAGAAATGGGCCAGCTGTTTGTTTATGGAAGTTCGGATATAAATATCCTACGTCTCCCCTTCTTCCTTTTCAGGAAGGTTCCACTAGAAGAATTTGTGTTGAGGTGCAATAATTGCCCCTGCTAGGTAGAGCAATCGAAATGTGGCGCTTGTGTTGCTATACGATTTAAAAGATTGGAGTTGCACCGTTACCACCAGCTATAGCTTTTGGTAAAGCGGTAAGCGCTCGATCCTACAATTGGTATCAGAGCCAAGGTCACGGGTTTGATTCCCATTGATTGCTGGGAGGGGTATAGGTGCAATAATTGCCCCTGCTAGGTAGAGCAATCGAAACGTGGCGCTTGTGTTGCTATACGGTTTAAAAGATTGGAGTTGCATCGTTACCACCAGCTATAGCTTTTGGTAAAGCGGCAAGCGCTCGATCCTACAATTTGATCCACAGACCCAATCACCGATCCTCGCTCCAGGTGAACTCCTAGACTTTACACCAGCCCTCGGATGTGTCACTCACTTGTTTTACGCCTATGTGAAAAAGACTACAAACATAGAGTTTAACGTCTTCGTGCTTGGACGGGATCTGATTTTGCATTTTGGGTTTGAGATTCATTCACTATACAATATCACTCAACTCTCAAGAATGTGAATGAATCTCTGTGTGTGAGATATACAGTGTAAGAACAACTCTCAAAATAATAAATCTCACACACTCGGGAAATGCTCCTAAAGAGCTGATGAAGACTCAGCAGTCGACACTGCAATAAGCTCCTCTCTAATGATGGTAGACTGCTTCATCTTCCTGTTTTCTTCCCTCTGTAATTTCTCTGTGCTCCGTTCCTTATGGAGTGATCTAATTGTCTTCTTCAAAATATTCGTATATAAATCTTCTCTCCAAATATGGCCGTTAGACAGTAGATTCAAATCCCTTCTGCGCTTGTCAAGGCCAATTTTTCTTCTTCCCAAATTGGTGCAATCATATTGTACTATTTCCCAGAATAGTACTAATCTTGTCCCCTTGATTTAAGGCATTTGCACGACTCAATTTCAACCATTGATTCTTTCCATTTTGCTTTTATGTTCCAGCAGCTGATCGCTTCTTAATGTTCTTCATCTGAGTTGTTCATCAGCTGATGCCACAATTCTCCTCACGATCTAGCTGATAAACCACTGCTCCTTATTTGATCAGCTGCTCCACGTGTAATCAATGTTTGATAACAGCTTTTCTTCATTGCAACAGCTGATGCATCTTTGTTGATGCGCAACAGCTGTTTCATTATCTGTTCGCTCAGCTGTTGTTTCATCTTCAACTAATTCGTTCCAACAGCTGATAGTTTTCTTTGTTATCACACTTCGCTCAACAGCTGTTCACTTAGCTTTTGGTTTTCGTCGTATCGCTCATCAGCTGTTGGTTCTTCTTTGCATATCTCATCAGCCATTCGCTTCTTCTTCACTTTGAACAACAGCTTATATGTTTTCTCTTCGTTGTACCAACAGCTTCTGTAATAGTTCCAACAGCTTCTATTTCACATTTGATCGGCTGCTCCTCTTGGCATCGACGTCTGAATCCATCTTCAGACTTCTACTGTACGCGACGCAAAACAGCAAGTACAGCTGGACTTCCACTTAAGCATATCTGTCCACGCTGGATTCTACGTAATCATCTCTGTCCACGTAAGCATATCTGATAGATCTTCTCGATTCTTTCAATTCAGACTTCTCCAGCTAATCCTTTTTCGCGCACCAGCTGGTTCAATGTCTTCTGCTTACAGCTGCTCACTCATATTTGCTATCATCTTCTTTTATCAACGTCTGATGACAGCTTCTGAATGTTCTTCATCACTTCTGAGTGCAACAGCTGAATCATCTTTGTAACATCTTATTCCATATTTTTATTCTGTTCAACTACTCCAACAGCTGAAATACATCTCTTCGTCGTTCCTTCATCAGATTTCTACTGTTTACATCTGTACACTACGTAGAAATGTTAGAAACTTAATAACAGGTTTTGTGTAATTCAAAACTCAAATCTGGATCTCTTATCCAGATCCATCACATAACAAGTTAATACAATACAATCCAAAAGTCATAACAACAAAATCCCGATAAAATATCATAAATCCAATGGGGCTTGATAAATTACATACTACAATTACTCAGGGCATTCCCTGGTACAAAACCAATGTCAACTATGTATACTATCTGGGAGACAACAACAAATATATACCCAAAACAAATGAGTCCACTCTCACGGAGCTTTGGTACTTCCTGACGCCTCCTCTCTAGCGCCTGAAGTAGACCCACCTGTACTATCGGCCATGTCCACACACAAAAGACACGACAGCCCCTTTCGGGGTCAGTAACCCAAGTACGAGAAATCAAAGAAAATCAGAACATAAGAAATATAAATGCAATGATGTCGTGCATGAATGCAATGCATATACATGTACAACTCTCAGGATATCAGGAATCAAGGAATCGATATAGCAATCCATATGCTCGAGCTGGTTCACCCTCAGTGAACCATATCAAGGGATATGGCTCCACTCCCAAAGCTAGCAACTACCTAAACCGAACCAAATCAGGGTGTCCAAAATCCTCATGACACACATGATAATATCATATACGGATATCAACCAAATATACATTATTATCAAAGACAGATAATATCAATATGATGTGTTCAGTAGAATTGATGAGACTGACTAAAATTAAAAGATGATGTCCCACGTAACATCGAAGTCATTGATTTGACTATTGTTGACCCAGTGCAGGCCCAGCAAGCAACAGGTATGCCAGCTGACGGTGCTGCTTTACACGATGCACAAGCAGATGGAGAACATGGGCTAGCTGATGACCCAAACTGATCTGAAGCTATCGCCTAAGCTGAACCAGTTCATAACACAGACGTCATCACACAACACGAAGCAAAGTGTCATAGAAATCACCCACCTGAGCAGTTCATAGGTAATATCACTTACCCAGTTCGCACATGAGGCCAGCTTATGCTTGAGTATTTCAATTCAGCAGTAATATCTCACATAGAACCTAAGCTGATTGATGACACCTTAGTTGATCCAAGTTGAGTAGAAGCAATGTATGAGGAACTTAATCAATTTGAAATAAATAAGGTAGTTCGTAGGCCATCTAATCACTCTGTGATAGGAAATAAATGGGTCTTTAGGAATAAACTAAAATGAAGATGGGATTGTTATTAGAAACAAATATAGGTTGGTAGCACAAGGTTTTAGACAACTAGAAGGAATATATTTTGATAAGACCTTTGCTCCCATAGATAGATTAGAAGTCATTCACATTTTTCTTGTATATGTTGCATTCAAAGACTTTAAAGTTATTCAGATGGATGTGAAGAGTGCCTTTTTAAATGGTATCTTAACTGAGGAAGTGTATGTAGCACAACCTCATGGGTTCGTCAGATCACATTTATAAACTGGATAAAGCTCTATATAGGTTGAAGCAAGCATCAAGAGCTTGGCATGATACACTGTCTAAATTTCTGTTAGAACATGATTTTGTAATAGGCACAGTCTATAAGACGTTATTTAAATTTGTTTAAAATGATTATGTTTTATTAGTCAAATTTATGTTGATGATATTATATTTGGATCTACTAACCCTAAGCTATGCCAGAGATTTTCTAAGTTAATGCAGGACAAGTTTGAGATGAGCATGATGGGAGAGCTAACATTATTTCTTGGACTTCAAGTGCTACAGCATGAGAATGGAATCTTCATAAATCAATCCAAAATACGAAAGAATTGCTGAAGAAGTACAGGATGGAAACTTGTTCAGCAACAGCTACACCGATGAGTGTCTCAATCGAACTTATTATAGGGCTCTTTGCTTTACTTAACTACTAGCAGACCAGACATCATGGTTGATGTCTGTATGTGTGCTAGATTTCAAGCAGAGCCCAAAAAGTCTCATTTATTGTTGCTAAGCATATTTTAAAATACCTTAATGGTACTCCTAATGTGGGTCTTTGGTATCTCAAAGACTCTAGTTTTCAAATAATTGGGTCTAGTGATGCAGATTACGTAGGGGTCGTATCGATAGGCGTAGCACAAGTGTGAAGTGTCAATTTTTAGTATCTCATGATTCAGTAAGAAGAAGAAATACATTGCTACATCCACAGTTGAAGCAGAATACTTAGCATCTGGGAGCTGCTGTGCTACGATCTTATAGATACAAAATCAGCTCAGGGATGATGACGTTGATGCTTTTGAAGCTCCTATTTTCCGTGACAATACCAGTGCTATTGACATCACTTAGAATCCTGTGTTGCATTCGCAAAACAAGAATATCGACATCACAAATCACTTCATAAGAGATCACGTGCTCAATAAGGACGTCAGGCTGGAATCGTTTCAACAGAATAGCAATTAGTTGATATCTTCACCAAGCCACTGACTGATGCTATGTTTTCACATTTTCGAAACATTCTTGGTCTCTCAGAACTTCCCTAATCTTTGGATTGCAGGTGTCAGGCCCGGTGCTCATAATCATAGAGTAATCAAGCAATTACCAAAAAAATCGGAAGCTTAAAAGCAATTAATTTTTCTTCTTTTTGGCCTAAACAAAATCGCTGCTTGTAAATACATCGATACTCAAAATAAAGGTTTATTAATTAAAACCAGTATATTATAAGTCGCAGAATCAACCAAAACAATACAAGTATCCCAAGAAATACAATATTAAATCTAAAACAACAACAACACGGGGCATCCCCTGGTAGGCGACTCAAAGAACATATATATATAATCATATATAGCTGGGATACTAGATCAACCCCTCGGGACTCCATTAGCTGACGCACCACCTGGGCCAGCAGATGAACCTGGGTAAGCTGAATGGCACACAAACAACCCAAACAGCCCTGGAGGGATGGGGTTCAAATCCCAGTACGGAGGCAGTCATAAACAACAATATATAGCAAAAGATATAAAAATATGCAATGCATGCAAGGTGAAAGGATCATCGGAGCTCAAGGAACAACTAAACAGCTAGCGATCAAACAATCGTGGCCACAACGCATGAGAACTTGGGAGGTACCCACTCGTCTCACACATAGTACCAGGAGCACAAGAGAAAATCTCAACCCACTAGTGCCCTAACCTCATGAGAGCGTGGTAGCTATCCACTCGTCCCACTGCGTCAAAACAACACTCAGCGGGGAGAATAGGCTGGAAGAAGCTACCCTCCTGTCCTAATTTTATTTCAAAAGCTCCTGGTACTAATATATCAGCAACAATAATTGGCTATCAATGGTACAAGCTCAACATGAGATGCGTGTATGAAAAACCATAAGCTTGCAACAAATAATCACATAACATATGCAAGCAACCACATAAATCAACACGCTTACTGTGAGGACTAGAAATTTTTAGATGGTGATTAATCAGTTAATCAGATCAGGATGAGGATTAACCAAGGGAGACGTGAACTGTTGGGTATTCATTTAAGTAGGATTGGTAAGCTGTTGATGATCATCGGATTGGACATAGAGTGGATCAGGCGTGAGCTGTTGGAATAGCGAAGGGATGGAAAACAGCTTACAGGTGTGCGAGCTGGTGGTACTGTGTGGATCGGCTCGGTTCATGGTTTGGTGTGACCGGTTCATGGTTTCCGGTTTAGGCAAGAACTGGAGGTTTGCTAGCTGTCCTAAGTACGCGTGAGTTGGTTGTCCTGATCTGGAGGCAGTGCGACGTCGTTTAGTGACATCAGTTTAGATGTTGGTTGAGTGTAATCTGTGTTGGCGGTGTGATCTGAATGTGCAATCTGTTTGGGCGTAATCTGTCCAGCGAGTGTGAACAGTTGTGCGCACCAGCTTGGGGAAACTGTGTGCTGGTATTTGCCCGAGCTTGTATCAGCTTTGATGTCAGCTGGTCGGTGGCACTATAGCAGATCACGGAACTTAGTTATATGGATTGACTTTGACCGTGTACACGTTATATCCTTCAACATTTAGCCAATTTCAGACCATATATCCATTATATCTTCCAAAGAGCCATCGACGTTTACTATTCCCCAAACCCTTATTTTTCAACCGAACCCTATTTCTTCCGATTGCCGTCGATTTACACCGTGATTTAGAGCAAGATTGGTGGCGGTGGGTTCCACCCTCCAAGACCATTCGCTTGGTACCACTTTGGAGTCTTGGGTCGGCTTGTCGGGGAAGTGCGGCGTGGTTGAAGCTTGCGGGTGGTTCGTGATTTTCGACCGATAGTTCTCCCGTTCTTTTAGCGCACTTGGGTAAGCGTTGGTTCTTGTTTTACGTTTCGATTAGAGCTGGTTATTATGTTTGAGGTGTTGGTTTGAGCTGGTGGAGTTGGTGTTGGGGATCCGGATCCGCCCCCCGGCTAGGCAGCGGAAGAACATAGAATATAGAGCCGGGAGACGATCAATACGAAAACAACAACAATACAAATATCGTCATTCATAGGGTGTTCAAAACCACTACCTTGCTGGCACTTGTGCCTGGCTCCAACCGTAGTTACAATAACGTCGGCTCTTCTCGGTAGATTGTGGTAGATATCGCCAATCAGGTCCACGACCAGAAACGAGACTCCTTCGTCAGCCTGCACTAGAAGGACTGACGAGATCAGCACGAACGGATTCTCCTCGTCGAATTGGCCGGAAACGATATTCTGGCGAAGACGGGCGGCGGGCGGCGGCGGCTTGAGAGAGGAGAGGAGGAGGGGCGGCGGCTCTTTAGTGCTTAGGGTTAGGGTTTGTAATCTTGTGTTTAGGTTAAGTAATAAGTCTACATTAAATAGAATAGGTGATGGATTTGGATCCGGTCCAACGGATGAACATTCGTTTCATCTCCATCACCGAGACTTCACCGTAACTCCGATCACCGATCAGATCGGACCCATCGACTCAGTTTCCGAAACTGAATATTATGATCTGAAAAACCATTTTTCAGAACCCAGTGCAAAATGACCGTTTTTCCCCTCAACAGCGGGAAACCCCGGTTTGACCCTTGTTGACTTTTAGGAAGTCGCACTCCCCAAAATCCTCTTCTCGCGCTCAACACATTGAGTTGAGTATCCATGTGGGAATCTCGAATCCAGTACTTGTGTGACCCTCAATGGTTCAGGGATACAGCTAGCCGTGGGCCCACAACCATTGTGGCTCCGGAATCACAATTCCGGACTTGCCCAACGGATCATGGTAAAGCGTCTAGAAACATCGCCCCATGATCCCCTAGGTATCACTGATAGTGCCTGCAAGAACCAGTTGGTCATGGTTAGCGTACAGTACGGTCCTTTCAATCCATATATCCCGATCAGATCAACGACCATTGGTAAATCAAGAGTCGCTATAGATCCGATAGCTATGCATACATCTTGGAGATCGAATAGTGACATCGCGAGTGTAACTAGGTAAACACATTTACCTAAAACACTTCTAGTACTCTGGCCAGAGATTTATACACTATTATCCCCTCAGATAGCATAGGATATACACGCATGTCTGCGAGCGGTGAATCCTCGACAACGATGCATCGACCCCTACATGCATCGGGGTCTCACCCAATCCCGACGCCATATGACCCTAAGTGAGTCGGCAAACGGGTCAAAGTGAGACGCCTATCATGTAGAGTCTCAATGACGTTTTGAGTCGTGAGGACTAATCAGTACAACCAAGACCTTGGACTTATCCACTCGACAAATGGTAACCACTTGGAAAGTCCGAAGGAGGGTAGTTTGATAGATCACCAGGTCACTATATATCTGCATGCTCAGAACATCACAATGTTCCCTACCAATGAAACATGGTACTTCGCATCGCAGATACTAGTCTCGAGCTCGGGCGGCCTTATCCTCATTTTGACGGCCCAATCGACTAGGAACATATTCTGAATACACAGCGACTATTAGATGTGTTTCATGATAGCCGTCAAACCCACTATCACATCTAACATACGCTTAAGTGCATTCTATGTCTTTACTCAACGCAATTGTAAATCATTACACACATAATGAAAGTAAAGAACGCCATATAAATAAATGCGAATATCATATATAAAGATTGTTTCATACAAGAGTCAATAAACCCACACGCCACAAGTTGGCTAATTGGGCATCTACTCTAACAATCTCCCACTTGCCCTAAAGCCAACTACTCATCAGACGCAGTCCCATTATTTCGTGATGTTTTTCAAACAAGGGTCCTGGCAAGGGCTTCGTAAGTGGATCAGCAACGTTGTCCTCAGAGGCGACTCTCTCAACTGCTATGTCACCTCTAGCCACAATATCCCGGATTATGTGGTATTTCCTCAGTATGTGTTTGGATATTTTAATTGGGCATCTACTCTAACAATCTCCCACTTGCCCTAAAGCCAACTACTCATCAGACGCAGTCCCATTATTTCGTGATGTTTTTCAAACAAGGGTCCTGGCAAGGGCTTCGTAAGTGGATCAGCAACGTTGTCCTCAGAGGCGACTCTCTCAACTGCTATGTCACCTCTAGCCACAATATCCCGGATTATGTGGTATTTCCT
>KQ991563.1:185276-200865 GCA_001598015.1 Dorcoceras hygrometricum | reverse complement strand
TGGTGGCAAACATCCTCATGCTTGTTTGGCTTAGAAGCCTTTGCCTTTGGCTTCTTGGCAGACTTTTCCTCCTTTGCAGGAGCAGAACGCTTCTTGCTCTTGCGTCTGGGCCCCTTCTTCGCAGAGGAAGAAGAACCCAGAAGGATGACGGGTTTGTCCTTCTTTATAGTCCCCTCAAACACTACAAGCATGTTCACCACCTCTTCAAGGGTGGCTTTCAGCTTGTTCATGTTGAAGTTGACCACAAAGTGGTCAAATGCAGCTGGTAGCGAGAGGAGAAGTACATCCACAGACAGCTCATGTGGAAGTGCGATATCAAGGCCCGACAGCTTTTCAACGAGCCCAATCATGCGAACCCCATGCTCGCGGACCGAAGTCCCATCGCGCATGCGGCTCGTCATCAGCTCCTTGACAGCCGTGAACCTCTCATGTCGAGAGTTCTCCCCGTACAGTTCCTTGAGATGAAAAATTATGGCAGAGGCATACTTTGTCTTCTCAAAGCGCCGTTGCATTTCATTGGACATCGATGCCATCACATAGCATCGAGCTTTAACCTCATCGTCCCGCCATTGGTTAAGCGTGATCAGCTCCTCAGGGCTGATATCGGCAGGGATTTCCTCCGGAGGAGACTTCTCTATCGTATAGAGAAGCTTCTCCGAAGCCAATACAAGATTAAGGTTGCGGAGCCACTCTTGGTAGTTCAGACCGGTGAACCTGTTGCTATCCAGTATAGCAGCGAGCGGGTTTTTCATCGAAACCATTTTATATAGTAGTTATACTGAAAAGAAAACAGACATGCATTACTAACTATATAAGATATAAGCTAAGACATAAAACATGGTCACTAAGTTTTATGAATTACCCTCCCACTATTTTAACGATTTCACCACTCTCTAATGAAATCGAGAAAACAGGTTTCTTTAGTGGGTACACGGAGCCCAATCAAGCGATCATGGACCCGAATAATATCAGCCATCCATGACCCCCAAAAGGTAGTTTCCGATTGCAACCGGTGCAACCCCCATGTATTCACCTCACGTCCAGTAAGGGCCCAATAATATGACGCCGTTTACTATCACGTGTCAAGATGACCCATCAATGTTGAGTCGTGAAGGACGGTCCCCTTAACGTCCCCAATAATATGAGCCAACGTTAAAGGGAGTTCCAACCAAACTCACAACAATTGTCAATGGCGTGGACAGCTTTCCGGCATACATGACCCCCTCAATAATATGAGCCGGGCCATGTATACGGGTAGCATCGACGTACACCCATTGTTGATGGAAGGTAGGGTTGCCTACTTTAAATGATAATCAAATATTAATAAACCGAAATCATACAAAACCTATTGCATACACCTAACACATTGGCACGGCTCTCGATCACCTCAATCATGCAATTAATCTAATTAACATGCATAATTTAAATAATCTAATTATTTATCGTAAAATCATATTCTAATTACGAAATCGTATTTTATAATAAAATCGCATTTTGCCGATAAAACAAATTTTAATCAACAAAATCATATTTTATTACAAAATCATATTTCATAATTAAAATCATGTTTTACTAATTTTAATTGCATCATATTGGGCTTAAAACAATTCTAGGCCCAAAAACATAAAATTTCAAAATCGATCAAAACCGGGACCGATATCGCATACCGACCCGAAAACTTCATGGGCTGCCCAGGACAGGCCCGAACCAAACCCTAGAAGAAATCAGACCAGCCGTCACGACATCGCCGGAGACTCGCCGGAGCGGCGGCCGCCACCAACGAAAAATTTTCGCACGGCGGCGCATGACGCCGCGCGCAACGTCGCGCGGCCAGCGCGCTGCAAGCGTCGCACTCCAGCAGCGTGCATCGGCCGCCCATCGTCTCGCCACAGGCCAGCAAGCGTCGACCAACAGCACAATGTCGAGCGGCCAGCCATCGCGCAACGTCTAGGCCAGTAGCGCAACGTTCGGCCGCCTCTCGTGCGGCGGGCGCACGGCCAGCTCGCGTCCAGCGCGGGCAAAGGCGCTCACGGTTCGACCATCGACGTGCGACGATCGTGCGGCATAGATGCAAGGGTGGTGGCGATTCTCGGCCGCACCGTGCGCAACGATTGCGCCTCTTGTACCGCGACGCAGCGCCATCTTTGAGTCGCCATGCGCGGCCAGCGCGCATGGTTGTCGCGCGCGTATGCGCGCGCGGCGGGAGGAAGAGGCGCCGCCGCCTGCGGCGGTGGCGTGGCCGTGGTTTGCATCGAATTTTGATCTGAAATTAAGAAGTTAGATACAATTCAGGCAATACGTATTGATCAGATCCGAAAAACACTGGCTCTGATACCACTGTTGGGGATCCGGATCCGCCCCCCGGCTAGGCAGCGGAAGAACATAGAATATAGAGCCGGGAGACGAACAATACAAAAACAACAACAATACAAATATCGTCATTCATAGGGTGTTCAAAACCACTACCTTGCTGGAACTTGTGCCTGGCTCCAACCGTAGTTACAATAACGTCGGCTCTTCTCGATAGATTGCGGTAGATATCGCCAATCCGGTCCACGACCAGAAATGAGACTCCTTCGTCAGCCTGACGAGATCAGCACGAATGGATTCTCCTCGTCGAATTGGCCGGAAACAATTTTCCGGCGAAGACGGGCGGCGGCGGCGCACGGCGGGCGACGGCGGCTTTAGAGAGGAGAGGAGGAGGGGCGGCGGCTCTTTAGTGCTTAGGGTTAGGGTTTGTAATCTTGTGTTTAGGTTAAGTCATAAGTCTACATTAAATAGAATAGGTGATGGATTTGGATCCGGCCCAACGGGCCTGGGTCCAACGGATGAACATTCGTTTCATCTCCATCACAGAGACTTCACCGTAACTCCGATCGCCGATCAGATCGGACCGATCGACTCAATTTCCGAAACTGAATATTATGATCTGAAAAACCATTTTTCAGAACCCCAGTGCAAAATGACCGTTTTGCCCCTCAACAGCGGGAAACCCCGGTTTGACCCCTGTTGACTTGTAGGAAGTCGCACTCCCCAAAATCCTCTTCTCGCGCTCAACACATTGAGCTGAGTATCCGTGTGGGAATCTCGAATCCAGTACTTGTGTGACCCTCAATGGTTCAGGGATACAGCTAGCCGTGGGCACACAACCATTGTGGCTCCGGAATCACAATTCCGGACTTGCCCAACGGATCATGGTAAAGCATCTAGCAACATCGCCCCATGATCTCCTAGGTATCACTGATAGTGCCTGCAAGAACCAGTTGGTCGTGGTTAGCGTACAGTACGATCCTTTCAATCCATATATCCCGATCAGATCAACGACCATTGGTAAATCGAGAGTCGCTATAGATCCGATAGCTATGCATTGAGTCGGCAAACGGGTCAAAGTGAGACGCCTATCATGTAGAGTCTCAATGACGTTTCGAGTCGTGAGGACAAATCAGTACAACAAAGACCTCGGACTTATCCACTCGACAAATGGTAACCACTTGGAAAGGCCGAAGGAGGGTAGTTCGATAGATCACCAGGTCACTATCTATCTGCATGCTCAGAACATCACAATGTTCCCTACCAATGAAACATGGTACTTCGCATCGCAGATACTAGTCTCGAGCTCGGACGGCCTTATCCTCATTTTGACGGTCCAGTCGACTAGGAACATATTCAGAATACACAGCGACTATTAGATGTGTTTCATGATAGCCGTCAAACCCACTATCACATCTAACATACGCTTAAGTGCATTCTAGGTCTTTACTCAACGCAATTGTAAATCATTACACACATGAAAGTAAAGAACGCCATATAAATAAATGCGAATATCATATATAAAGATTGTTTCATACAAGAGTCAATAAACCCACACGCCACAAGTTGGCTAGTTGGGCATCTACTCTAACAGTTGGTAGCTCCCAGTTACGTTCGGTTGAATTTGTCCCTGAGCTATTGTAGTTTGGTTGAGCAGGTTTTAGAACACTGGTTGAATGAGCAGCTTCTGTTGAGTTTTGTCATGAGATGTAGGGTAGTAGACGTGCACGGCTGTTGGTGCTTTCCTCTCGTGTGATCTGTTGAGGTAGTAGCCGTGAGTTAATAGTCGTGCAAAGGGTGAGGTACGAGTGAGCTCATATTAACAGCTTTAATATCAGCTTGAGAATATTTCCACTCGTGTTTGAGCTGCTGCGATTATGTGTTAGTTGATTCCGTGTGATCTTGCTGGTTTACGATGATGATTCGTGCTTTTCATTGCCTATGTGTGTGAATTATATGTATTGTTGTGAGCATGATTTTGCTTGGCATACACGCATAGCATATTGAGCCTGCTTCTTTGAGACCTGATAGTAGTTGAGTCGTGATTTTCCGGCTGAGTCGCCGTGCTGAGAATCCATTGTCATCACTGAGTCGTGATAGCCAGCTGAGTCGCTGTGATTTGGATTCTGATTTATTATTGAGATTTTATTGCACAGGTGAGTCGTTTTGCCTTGCTTACTTGTGAGACCCGAAAGATTATTGGATTAATTAAGTTAATTAATCGGATTTAGTATATACTAGATTTAGCGTGAATAGATCTAGGATGGACCAGCTTTGAGTTGGTATGCTCGGTGAACGTATCGGGTCTGTATGAATATTATAAACAACTCTGGAATGTTGGAGAATTTTGCGAGAACATGATCAGATTTGAGAATTGGTGGTTAAATCTAGTTGTCACAAGCCATTCTGAGCACGCTAGTTGAATATCCTGCGCGGGTAGCGACCCGACGTCATTTTGGGAGAAACCAGATTTGAGTTGCGCTAGTGGCTGGTAATGTGCGGACCGGCCCAGTTCGTGGTTTTATTGTAGACCGATGTGATTCATGGTTTTCAGATTTTACTGGTCTGCGTGCGTGAGATCTGAGTGTTTTGGTTTGGAGCGATGCGACTCCGTTTAGCGAGACACGTGTATGAACTAGTGGGATTGTTGTACGATGTCGTTTAGAAGAACCAGCTGAGATGTGAGATCTGGATTGTCGTGCGATGCCGTTTTGAGAAATCAAATCTGTTGTGAGTTGGTCGCTATGAGCATGTTCTTGGGCGACGTCATTTGGCAGTAGCGTGCTGGTTTAGCGTATGGTCCAGATCTGGAGTGGTACTCAGATCTGAGTTGGTATCAGCTGTGAGTTCTGTTTTGTCGGTACTGTTCATCATATTTGGGGAAATTTAAGTTATATTTATTGACTTTGACTGTGGTCTCACAATTATTTCCCAACACTTGGAAAATATATCTTCTCCCGACATCGAACTCTCTTCTGTCGCGATACCCTAGTTACTGTTCATCGAACCTTGTCTTCTCCGATTTCCGGTGGTAGAAGACTCCGACTGGAGCAAGAGTGGTAACGTTGGATTCCACTTGCCAAGACGCTTCTCCCTATACCATTTTTGAAGGCTTGGGTTAAGCTAGAAGTTTGGTTAAGCTAGAAGAAGATCGCAAAGAAGCTACAGTGCGTCGTTGTTTGTGTACTGGCAGATTTGGGTCTTCTGTTCAGGTAGTGCTTTGAGTAAGTACTAGATCCTACCTTGCGCTTCGTATAGAGCTAGTTGTTGTGCTAGAAGGGTAGGATAGAGCTGGTGGAGTTCGTAGCTCCCAGTTCGTAGTTCTGTGCTACTGTCCCTTAGTATTGTCGTTGTTGTTGGCCAAGCAGGTGACACATTTGAATTGCTCGGGACTTTTTTGTGGTAATTGTAGCTCAGAAACTGAAGGTACGGATTTGATCTTGTTTACAGCTTTGGTATTTGGCATGGATATAGGTGTAGGCTTGCTGGTATGCGTGTATTGTGTGCTGCCTTGTCGTTTTTGCTTACTGCTGGTCTCTGTGCTGATTATTGTAAGTTGTTTCATTGGCATACACGCATTATTCTGTTGAGCTCATATCCGTTAGCCATTTGTTGTTGTTGAGCTAACCCGTATGTAGCAGGAGTTGTTGTTGAGGACGAGCGGCAATACAGTGCTCCTCATCTTCCTGCTAGGTTATCTGCTAGCCGCTATGAAACGATTGGAAAACTACCTTGCTCTCATGAGCTTTGGCAACAGCAGGTTGAGTGATCTGTTTATGCTCTGGTACCGTGTGTTGAGACGAGTGGATAGCTACCACGCTCTCACATGCTCTGTGGCCACTATCCTTTGTTTGATCTGTTGACAGTTGCTGAGCTGGTTCTTGAGCTCCGTTGACTCCCTGTTCGGTTGTAGTCCTTCGTTCTTGCTTTCTGCTGTCTCATACATAGCACGTGCATTTATATCTGTTGCTATCTATTTGCTGTTTGTACTGCTCTCCGTACTGGGGTTTGACCCCATGTCCCTCCGGGTCCGGATTGTTTTGTTTTTCTGTGTGTTGTTCAGTTTACCATGGTTTCTCAGCTGGTCGAGGATATGACTCAGCTGGTGGTGCCCCAGGAGGTGGATAGAGTGTCCCAGTTATATATTTTGTATAATAATGCAATAGAGTCTTTGTCGGGGAATGTCCCGTAAGGATGTAATGTTCTATTGCTGATTATTAGTTTTGTTGTTTGGGAGGCACTCGATGCTTGTAAATGTTATTGCATCTGCTGTTGTTGGTTTTCAGTTGTTGTAAAACCAATATTTTGAGTATCAATGTATTTTTAAATTATGTTTTCTAAGTCAGGCCAAAGAGAAAAATTTTAGCCACTTTTAAATGCTTCCGCAGTTATTATTTGCATGGTTAATCTCTGTATTGTGCACCGGACCTGACATTTTTGGTATCAGAGCTTAAACTGGGATAAGCTCGAATTCTTTTGATCACACTTGAGTCTAGACACTTTATTGCTTGTTGCATGTGATATATTTGCTGTGTGATCTTACTGTATTAGTGTTTGCCTAGATGACACCTAGACGTAGGGGTAGAGTTACCAGGTAGATTTCGACTGAATCTGAGGGTCAGAACGAGGATATGGAGCATAGTGTTCCTGTTCGTAGGCGTTCTAGGCAGGTTGACGATGAGGTAGATGTTTTGGCAGCCCGTGTGGATGAGATGGAACAGATCATGGCGAGGTTTCAGCGTAAGAATCCTCAAACTTCCGATGGTGACGAGAGTTGGAGCATAGTGTTCCTGTTCGTAGGCGTTCTAGGCAGGTTGACGATGAGGTAGATGTTTTGGCAGCCCGTGTGGATGAGATGGAACAGATCATGGCGAGGTTTCAGCGTAAGAATCCTCAAACTTCCGATGGTGACGAGAGTAGTTCCGATGCTGAGTCTTGGCTGCAGCATATTACCGAACTGTTTGATAGAGTGTGCTATGATGATGAGCGCAGCTGAGTTTGGCGACTTTCCAGCTGAGGAAGAATGCAGAGCGATGGTGGAGAGGTGCTTCACATACGCTCGAGGAGACTGGTATGGGGATTACTTGGGATAGTTTTTGTACTGATTTCCGTCAGAAGTACGTTCCGCAGTCCTATGTGAATGCTCGAGAGTGAGAGTTTGATAACTTGGTTCAAGGAACCATGTCGGTGGGAGAGTATGCTCGAAGGTTTTCTTCTCTTCATGCCTATGTTCTGTGTGTGTCTGGCCACGAGAGGGCGAAGAGAAACAAGTTTCTAGAAGGGCTGAATGAGGATCTTTATTCCTTGGTTCTGCGGGTTCACCTACCAGTTATGCGGACGCGGTGGACAAGGCAATGGACATAGAGGAAGGGTTGAGGAACCGCAGGTCTCGAGTTCAGCCTCAAGCTGTACAAGGTACACGTCCCAATGTTCCAGGGCCGCAACCTCCCCAATTTCCCCAGTCATCCCAAAAACCACAGCAGTCAGCGCAACAACCTCGAAGCCACAGGTTTAGGCCATATGGTCATCAGTTCAAGAAGAAGCAGGGTTCTAGTTCTTCTGGTTCGGGCAGTTCGAACAACAGTAGCAGCCCTAGGGCTATCTTATGTGGTACGTGTGGAGGCAAACACCATACGACGTAGTGTGTGGGGGTTCAAGGTGCTTGCAATAATTGTGGGCAGTATGGACATTTTGCGAGAGTATGTCCTTTGGCTGGATCTCAGCACATCGCTTCCCCACCTCAGGGTCGTTCTGGTGGGTCATCTCAAGGTCGTTCTTTCCCTATTCAGTAGCAGAGGGTGGGGGAAGCTCAGCATAGGATATTTCAGTAGCCTGGTCCTTCGCGTTTTGGACAGTCTTCCCAGCCCCAGTTCTCAGGACCTCAACATGCCCAGGTTATTGCCATGACGCGGGAGCAAGCGGAAGGCACGCCAGGAGGAGTGATCGCAGGTACTTGCTCTGTCTTTGATTTTCCAGAACGTGTATTGTTTGATACTGGAGCATCACATTCGTTTATAGCTTCGCGTTTTGGACAGTCTTCCCAGCCCCAGTTCTCAGGACCTCAACATGCCCAGGTTATTGCCATGACGCGGGAGCAAGCGGAAGGCACGCCAGGAGGAGTGATCGCAGGTACTTGCTCTGTCTTTGATTTTCCAGAACGTGTATTGTTTGATACTGGAGCATCACATTCGTTTATAGCTGATGCATTTGTGGTTGATTATGGTTTGCATACCACTTCTTTATGTGATGTTGTTTCCATTGCGACTCCTACCGGCGCGAGCCTGTTCTCCCAAGAGATTTTGTTGAATGGCATTCTTAGGTTTGGTGAGAACGTGTTGGTGGCGAACCTGATTCGGATAGTGATGTGGGATTTCGATTGAATAGTGTAATGGACGTGTTGTCTAGCTATAGGGCCACCGTGGATTGTTTACAAGGTGTTATGCATTTTCGGCCTCAGTTTGGCGAGAAGTGGAACTTATACGACCACGATTCCCAATCAAATATTCCTTTGATCTCTTCCATGGAGATGTTTAGCATTTTGTCGTTGGAGAGCATAGGATTTATGATCTATGCTTTAGACGCATCCTTTTCATCGTGTGCGGGGCTAGGTGACCTCCCTATGGCTCGTGATCTCCCTGACGTATTTCCGAATGAGATTCCTGGTTTTCCTCCGAGGAGGGAGATCGACTTTAGCATTGAGTTGGTGCCTGGTACAGCTCCTATCTCGCGTACTCCGTATCGTTTAGCACCAACCGAGTTAAGGGAGCTAAAGGTACAGCTTAGCGACTTGTTGGAGAAAGGCATTATTAGGACAAGTATGTCACCGTGGGGAGCTCCTATCTTGTTTGTAAAGAAGAAGTATGGCTCGATGCGGATGTGCATCGACTTTAGGCAACTGAATAAGGTGATAGTGAAGAATAAGTACCCTCCATCGAGGATCGATGAATTGTTTGATCAGCTTAAGGGTTCACCGGTATATTCTAAGATCGATCTATGTTCGGGTACCAGCAGTTGCGTATTCGAGAGGAAGATGTTGCGAAAACTGCGTTTCGTACGAGGTATGTATGAGTTTTTGGTCATGCCTTTTGGTTTGACGAATGCCCCTGCAGTTTTCATGGATTTGATGAATCGAGTCTTTCGAGAATTCATCGATCAGTTTGTGATTGTATTTATCGATGATATTTTGGTGTACTCGAAGACTCCGATGCTGCATAAAGAGCATTTGAGGTTGGTTCTCCAAACCATTCGAGACTCGCAGCTGTATGCTAAGTTCTCCAAATGCGAGTTTTGGTTGGACAGAGTGGTATTTCTGGGTCATGTAATTTCAGCTGCAGGTATATCTGTTGATCCCAGTAAGGTAGAGGCTGTAGTAAACTGGGAACGTCCCAAAAATGTTTCAGAGATTCGTAGCTTTTTAGGATTGGCTAGCTATTATCATCGCTTTATTGAGGGATTCTCTAGTATAGCTAAGGTCCGACGGAAGCGAGAGTGGTAGCACTGGACTCCTCTTGCCGAGACCTTTCTTCCTATATCTCTTTTGGAGACTTTGGAGGAGCTGGAGGTGGATCGCGAAGACATCTCCCTTCTGTATTCTGTTAGCATAAGCGTCAGATTAGTTCTGCCGTTCAGGTAGCTTGTTGGGTAAGTGTTAGTTCTACCTTTGCGCTTTGTTTAGAGCTGGTTGTTGAACTCTTAGGGTAGGACGAAGCTAGTTGAGCTCGTAGCTCCCAGTGGTGGTTTCTGTGCTTTGCGTCCCTGAGTTAGCATTGTTGTTTGGCTACACAGGTTTCATATTTGGTTGCTGGGGACTGCTTTTGTGGTAATTATAGCTCCGAACTGAGGTACGGATGTGAGCTTGTTATACAACGTTGAATCTGGCATGGGTAATTATGTGAGCTGCTGTGTATGCTTTTGTATTGATGTTGCTTGCTTCGGTTGTGTTGTTATCTGCAAGCTGTTCATTGCATACACGCATTATTTCATGTTGCATTCAGATCTTGTTTAGCCGTGCCTTGTTATCTTGATCTGTGTGTACCAGGATGCTTGTATTGGAGGACAAGCGGGTAACTCCCGTATACCTCATCTCCCTGCTGGGATCTGTTGGCCACTATGAGCGGGTTGAGTGAATTGTTGTGCATCTGGTACCGTGTGTTCAGACGAGTGGGTAGCTCTCATATGCTCACAAACCCCGTGGCCACTATCCTGCAGTGATCTGTTGATTGTTGTTGAGTTGTTTCTTGAGATTCCTTTGGCTCCCTGCTTTCGGTTGTAGCCTTGTCACATGTATAACAATCACATTTTATTTGTTGCTATCTTAATGCTGTTTTTCAGTTGCTCTCCGTACTGGGGTATGACCTCGTGTCCCTCTGGGGCTGGTGTTTGTTTGGCTGTGTGCGTTTTCAGGTTACCATGGGTTCTCCGTGGGTCGTGGCGTAGATCCAGCAGGTAGTGCCCCGGAGGTGGATAGAGTGTCCAAGTTATATTGTCAGGCCCCGTGCTAATCAGCAAAGATTAACAACTTAATTAAGCACATAATCGCGGAATCATAAAAAATAGGGCTTAAAAATTTTTCAAAACGTTTGGGCCTGAACCATAAAACAGTTATTCAAAATATTCATACACAAAATTAAATTTACTCAAATCCAACAACAAACAGGTAATCAAATAAACTCAAATAACAGATCCCCAAAATACATAGAAACTCAGGGCATCCCCTGGTTCGATACATAATACAAATACATGGGTGGGGATCTACTAGCTGAAGATCCACTCTGCCCAGCCAGATTAACTGCAACTCCTGCATTGGGCAACGCAGACCCAAGAACACAAAATCAGAAAAAGAAATATGAGGTCAAACCACAGTACGAAAAGCACTAAGACAACAGCAACTCATAAACATGCAGTATATCAAAACATGAATGCATGAGGGCTGTCAAAGAATCGGTCATCTATGCCAACGAGTCAGCTGGAAAATCGAAGGCGAGCCTCTATACCACACATAGCAATCAGCCGGTGTAAATCATCGGTCCGTGATCTTCAGGGTTGGCCACTCAATTACTCATCACAGCTCGGTGGTATTCAGACACGACGAATCAGTCGGTCACCACTCCGATGATAGCGTTGGACCTTTCAGGCACGACACATCTGTCTGCCTATCACAACGTGGCTCTTTCTCTGGTTCTCAATCAATCAATAGGCTCAATATGTATGCAAGTATGCCAAGAAATTCAAATCTGATTTCAACAAGCATAATTCACGTAAAAAAAACACATAAATTCAGGTATGAGCCATATCTGTTCACGTAAAGCACAATACTCAGAAAACAGATTCCACAGAGCATCATTCATGCTTCAAAACACTACACGCTTATGCCAAAGCTGTAATCAGAAGCTCAATTCGTACCTCAATGCTCAGATTCTACATCAACAGATCTCACCAGGGCACGGCAAATTCAGCCTGCTCAAATCTTCTTCCTCGCTGGTCTCAACAGACACAGTAGGAACTGTCTGGGAGCTCAAATCTGTCAAAGCAACTCATAACTTAGCTCAAATCTAAACTTCTACACCTTACTGCCTACAGTCAGAACTCATATCTGGTTCTAACTATCAACGCAGGTTCTATCAACTAGAACTAAGCTCAAAACAGTAAGGAAAAACTTACCCAAAAGCTCAAACGAGCTAAAGAACTCTCGGGTCAGCTATCGTAGAAATTCACGAACACTGAAATTCCTTCGTGCTCCTCCTACGCGTCGACTCAGGTCGCCTAACTGGTAACAATCGAAAGGGCTAAGGGGGACGAGTTCAGCGCCACCCACCTTGCTCCAAAACTACGGTGGAAATCGACGATAAATTCGAGAAATAGTGCTCGGTGAACAGTAAGGGTTTCGAGGGTATCAGTGAATGAGATAGGAAATTTCGGGTTCGAAAATACGCTAAGTGTCGATCAACACTTGTATTTAAATCCTCGAATACAGCTTCTGCTCTTATCAACTCAGATCCCATCTTGCACTAAAGCAGAAATCCTCACACCTAAATCCAGCGCTCACTCACAGCTGACTCAGCTGTCACAAGTCAGACTTCGCTACGCTCCACTAACGCCTAACAACAAACGACGTCGCGCTAACTAATAAAAACGACATAGCAGAGCTTCAACATCTGAAACAAATCTCTCTCGCTAGCAACATCTGAACCGCGCTAACAACAACAGTCAACTCAGATGTGTTGACCAATACGTGGCATCTTCTTGCATCCGCACTTGCTAAACAGCACCGTTGACCCGCGTTGAAATCTGGTCATGTTCCTGACAGATTTCACCCACTAACGAGACATCTGAAATTGCGAAACGACGACGCATCACTCCTCGCGCCAAGCTCGACTACTCAGATCTCATTTGATAGGAACCAGCGACTCAAAGCTGAACAATTCTATGCCAAATCTGATAATCACCAACCAGATTCAACAAAATTTTCAAAATCTGAAATCCAAAAATCCATAACTCCCGATTAACCACAAATTTTCGAATCTCAATCCTCACATTCTCCCCACCTTAAGAGATTCCGTCCTAGAAATCAAAGGCAAACACAGGGAAGAATCAACGAAACACTAATGTCACCAACACAACTCCACTGTCAAAGCTCAAACAGATGAGGCCACTCTTGTCTCATCTTCTCTTCTACCTCCCAGATAGCTTCTTCTCGGCCATGCTTACTCCATTGGACCATCACTAACGGTATAATCTTATTCCTCAACTGTTTCTCCTTCCTATCCTGAATCTGCACTGGATATTCAACATAGCTCAAGGCAGAATCTAGCTCAACTTCATCAGTCCTCAACACATGGGACGGATATGGCTCATATTTTCTCAACATTGACACATGAAAAACGTCTTGTATCGCTACTAATTCATCAGGCAGCTGCAATCTATAAGCCAACTGTCCAATCCTTTCAACAATCTCAAAGGGTGTTGGCTTACAATGGCGGATCCGGATCCCGTTTCCCGGGGGCGGAGCGGAAATAAAAATTTGCCACGAGAAATGTTCAATACATTCAAAGATCAATAAACATTCATAGGGCGTTTATCGAATTGCTACCTTGCTGGCGTCTAGGCGCCTGGCTCCGACCAGTTTCACGAGGAAACCGGCACTTCAAACGGTAGGCGGCGGTAGATCGTCAATCAGGTCCACGACCGGAAACAATATTCCTCCGCCAATCTGCACTAGAAGATCTGATGGATTTTAGCACGAATGGATTCTCCTCGTCGTGGTGATCGAAACAAGTCCGATCACGCGAAAAACCGGGAGACGGCGGCGGCGGTCGGCGGCGGCGTGAGGCGTGTGGGAGAGGGTGGGTGGCTATGAGAGCTAGGTTTGTGTCTTGTGTGTGTCTCATGGTAGCCCTAGGTCTAATTAAATAAGTGATGGGCTTGAACCGGCCCAATGGACCTCACTAGAAGATCTGATGGATTTTAGCACGAATGGATTCTCCGTCGTCGTGGTGATCGAAACAAGTCCGATCACGCGAAAAACCGGGAGACGGCGGCGGCGGTCGGCGGCGGCGTGAGGCGTGTGGGAGAGGGTGGGTGGCTATGAGAGCTAGGTTTGTGTCTTGTGTGTGTCTCATGGTAGCCCTAGGTCTAATTAAATAAGTGATGGGCTTGAACCGGCCCAATGGACCTGGGGCAGGCCCAGTCCAATATATGAACATTCGGTTCAACTACTTCACCGTGGCTTATTCATAACTCCGATCGACGATCAGATCGGACCGATCGATTCAGTTTCCAAAACAGACTATTATGATGTGAAAACAATTTTTCAGACCACCTAGACCAAAATGACAGTTATGCCCCTCAACTTTGGGAAATCGCAATTTGACCCCTGTTGACTTTTAGGAAGTCGCACTCCCTAAAATCCTCCTCCTATGCTCAATGCATTGAGCTCAGTTTCCGTGCGGAATCATGAATCCAGTACTTGTGTGACCCTCAATGGTTCAGGGATACAGCTAGTCGTGGGCCCACAACCATTGTTGCTCCGAAATCACAATTTTGGACTTGCCCAACGGATCATGGTAAAGAGCCTAGCAACATCGCGCCAAGATCCCCTAGGTATCACTGATAGTGCCTGCAAGAACCAGTTGGTCGTGGTTAGCGTACAGTACGGTCCTTTCAACACATATATCCCGATCAGATCAACGACCATTGGTAAATCGAGAGTCGTTAGAGATCCGATAGCTATGCATACATCTTGGAGATCGAATAGTGACATCGCGAGTGTTACTAGGAAAACACATTTACCTAAAACACATCCAGTACTCTGCCAGAGATTTATAAAATATTATCCCCTCAGATAGCATAGGATATCCACGCATGTGAACGAGCGGTGAATCCTCGACAACGAAGCATCGACTCCTACATGCATCGGGACCTCACCCAATCCCGCCGCCTAATGACCCCAAATGAGTCGGCAAACGGGTGAAAGTGAGACGCCTATCATGTAGAGTCTCAATGACGTTTCGATTAGTGAGGACTAATCAGTACAACAAAGACCTCGGACTTATCCACTCGACAAATGGTAACCACTTGGAAATTCCGAACGAGGGTAGTTCGATAGATCACCAGGTCACTATCCATCTGCATGCTCAGAACATCACAATGTTCCCTACCAATGAAACATGGTACTTCACATCGCAGACGCTACTCTCAAGCTCGGGCGGCCTTATCCTCATTTTGACGGCCCAATCGACTAGGAACGAATCCAGAATGCACAGTGACTATTAGATGTGTTTCATGATAGCCATCATATCCACTATCACATCTAACATACACTATGGTGCATTCTAGGTCTTTATCCAACACAACTGTTAACATCATATAACACAATGAAAATAAAGAACGCCATAAAGAAATGCGAATAACATATATAAAGACTGTCATATACAAGAGTAAATAAAAACCCACACGCCACAAGTTGGCTAGTTGGTTATCTACCCTAACAATCTCCCACTTGCCCTATAGCCAACTACTCATCAGACGTAGTCCCATTGTTTCGTCGATGTTTTTCTAAACAACGGTCCTGGCAAGGGCTTCGTAAGTGGATCAGCAATGTTGTCCGCAGAGGCGACTCTCTCAACTGCTATGTCACATCTAGCCACAACTATCCCGGATTATGTGGTATTTTCCGCAGTATATGTTTTGGATCTTTGGGTTGAGACCTAGGTCTCCTTTTTCTTGTCGCACGGCACCCGTGTGTCGCAGTACACCGGGAAATGGCCAAAACTCCATCAGG
>KQ991563.1:140219-169162 GCA_001598015.1 Dorcoceras hygrometricum | reverse complement strand
GAGGATTTTAGGGAGTGCGACTTCCTAAAAGTCAACAGGGGTCAAATTGCGATTTCCCAAAGTTGAGGGGCATAACTGTCATTTTGGTCTAGGTGGTCTGAAAAAATGTTTTCGCATCATAGTAGTCAGTTTTGGAAACTGAGTCGATCGGTCTGATCTGATCGTCGATCGCAGTTATGATGAATCCACGGTGATGCGGTTGAACCGAATGTTCATATATTGGACTGGGCCCGCCCCAGGTCCATTGGGCCGGCTCAAGCACAACACTTATTTAATTAGACCTAGGGCTACCATGAGACACACACACAAGATACAACCTAGCTCTCATAGCCGCCCACCCTCTCCCATACGCCTCACACCGCCGCCGACCGCCCATCGCCGCCGGCCGCCGCCTCCGTCGCCCGGTTTTTCACGTGATCGGACTTTTTTCGATCACCGAGAAGTGGAGAATCCGTTCGTGGAAAAATCCGTCAGATCTTCTAGTTCAGATTGACGGAGAAAGATTGATTCTGGTCGTGGACCTGATTGACGATCTACCGTCGCCTAACGTTTGAAGTGCCGGTTTCCTCGTGAAACTGGTCGGAGCCAGGCGCCTAGACGCTAGCAAGGTAACAATCAATGAACGCCCTATGAATGGTTTATTGATTTTTGAATGTATTGAACGTTTCTCGGGGAAACTTTTGATTTCCGCTGCGCCCCTGGGAAACGGGATCCGGATCCGCCAATGTATGCCAACAATCCCCTCAGATAGCATAGGATATCCACGCATGAGAGCGAGCGGTGAATCCTCGACAACGAAGCATCGTATCCTACATGCATCGGGACCTCACCCAATCCCGCTGCCTAATGACCCCAAATGAGTCGGCAAACGGGTCAAAGTGTGACGCCTATCATGTAGAGTCTCAATGACGTTTCGAGTAGTGAGGACTAATCAGTACAACCAAGACCTCGGACTTATCCACTGGACAAATGGTAACCACTTGAAAAGTCCGAACGAGGGTAGTTCGATAGATCACCAGGTCACTATCCATCTGCATGCTCAGAACATCACAATGTTCCCTAACAATGAAACATGGTACTTCACATCGCAGACGCTAGTCTCAAGCTCGGGCGGCCTTATCCTCATTTTGACGGCCCAATCGACTAGGAACGAATTCAGAATGCACAGTGACTATTAGATGTGTTTCATGATAGCCATCATATCCACTATCACATCTAAAATACACTATGGTGCATTCTAGGTCTTTATCCAACACAATTGTTAACATCATATAACACAATGAAAATAAAGAACGCCATAAAGAAATGCGAATAACATATATAAAGACTGTCATATACAAGAGTCAATAAAAACCCACGCGCCACAAGTTTGCTAGTTGGGCATCTAATCTAACAAAGGGACCAACAAATCTAGGAGCTATCTTGCCCTTAAATTTGAACCTCATAACACTTTTGAAAGGAGAAATCTTAAGGAATACTCTATCACCAACTTCGAATTCCAGAGGTCGGCGTCTTCTGTTAGCATAGCTAGTGAAGCGATCTTACGCAGCCTTAATTCTACTTCGAATTAATGAAACCTGATCTTTCATATGATGCACAAAATCAGGGGTCGAAAGCTGTTTCTCACCAAATTCTTCCCAACAGATAGGAGATCTACACTTGCGACCATATAACGCTTCAAATGGGGCCATCCCGATAGTCACTTGGTAGCTGTTGTTATAAGAAAACTCAACCAAGGATAACGAATCCTGCAAGCCAGCATTGAAATCCATCACAATTGCTCGCAGCATATCTTCTAAAGTCTGAATGGTTCTCTCAGATTGGCCATCTGTCTGAGGATGATAGGCAGTGCTCATCGCCAATCTCGAACCCATAGCTTCTTGCAAACTCTTCCAGAATCTAGATGTGAATCTTGGATCTCTGTCGGACACTATCGACATAGGCACTCCATGCAATCTAACCACATGGTCGATGTACAATCTCGCCATCTTCTTCATCGAACACCTCACATCATAGGGAATGAAATGGGCCGACTTCGAAAGTATATCAATCACCACCCAAATCACATCGCATCCCCTACTCGATCGAGGTAAATGAGTCACAAAGTCCATGGCGATGTGCTCCCAGTTCCACTGAGGCACTTCTAAACTCTGCAACAATCCACCAGGTCTCGTCCTTTCGGCCTTCACCTGCTGACAGTTCAATCATCTAGCAACAAAACCAGAGATGTCGCTCTTCATGCCTTCCCACCAATAATGAACTTCAGGGCATGATACATCTTTCTCTCGCCCGGATGCACACTGTACCGACGACAATGCGCTTCATTCATTATAGTCTCATTCAAATCAATCAGGTTCGGAACCACCAATCTCCCTCGGAATCTCAAACACCCATCATAAGCAACAGTAAAATCATCAGACTGACCATTTTGAGCCTTAATCTTCAATTCATGGACATAAGGGTCCTCTGTGCCTCTCTGATGTTCATCACAATCTGTGGTGCAACCTGAATAGAAGATACTATGAAATACTGATCACCTGGCTGGAATCGCCAACCAGAAGTACCCAACTATTCGTGGACTCTCGAGATACTCAAAGATGTTAGCACCGCAGGCTGGGCTTTCCTACTCAAAGCATCGGCTACTAAGTTCATCCGCCCAGGCTGATACTGAATCTCACAATCAAAATCCTTAAGCAACTCCATCCAATGTCGTTGTCTCATATTCAGATCTGACTGAGTGGAGATATACTTCAAACTCTTGTGGTCGGTGTACACCACAAACTCTTCACCATACAGGTAATGACGCCAGATCTTCAGGGCAAAAACAATTGCTGATAATTCCAAATCATGAACGGGGTATCTCGTCTCATGGGGCTTCAACTGTCGAGACGCATACGCAATCACGTACTCGTCTGCATCAGGACACATCCCAAGCCGCTCAGAGAAGCATCGGAGCAAACAACAAAACCTCCAAATCCAGACGGTAAAGCTAGTACAGGAGCAGTAGTCAACTTCTCCTTAAGTGTTTGAAAACTCAACTCGCACTCGTCAGTCCAAACAAACTTCCTATCCTTCTAGGTCAACTGTGTCATCGGCCTAGCTATTGAAGAGAACTTCTCGATAAAACGCCTATAATAGCCAGCCAATCCTAGGAAACTACGAATCTCAGAAACATTTCTAGGTCGCTCCCAGTTAAGAACTGCTTCGACTTTACTAGGATCCACAGAAATACCTTGCGCAGAAATCACATGACCCAAGAAGATCACTCTATCCAGCCAAAATTCGCACTTGCTGAACTTGGCATACAACTGCGAGTTTCTCAACTTATGTAATACCAATCTCAGGTGCTCCTTATGCTCTCTAAAACTCCTCGAATACACCAAGATGTCATCTATGAAGACAATCACGAAACGATCGATATACTCGCTGAAGACGTGGTTCATCAAATCCATGAAAACAGCTGGGGCATTCGTCAACCCAAACGGAATCACAAGAAACTCATAATGCCCGTATCTCGTCCGAAAAGCTGTCTTCGCTACATCAGCGTCTCTAATTCGCAACTGGTGATAACCAGGGCGCAAGTCAATCTTCGAGTATACGGCCGATCCTTGAAACTGATCAAACAAGTCATCAATCCTCGGCAATGTGTACTTATTCTTGATCGTTGCTTTATTCAACTGCCGAAAATATACACACATCCTCATAGATCCATCTTTCTTCTTCACAAACAAAATCAGAGCTCCCCAAAACGACATACTCGGTTTGATGAAGCCTTTATCCAAAATATCTCTCAACTTATCCTTGAGTTCCTTCAAATCAGCTGGCGCCAACCGATGAGGAGCTCTAGAAATCAGGGATGTCCCTGGCACCAACTCTATACTGAAATCAATCTCTCTTCTCGAAGGGAATCCAGGAATCTCATCTGGAAACACGTCTGGAAACTCTCGGACGATCGGAATATCGCTCAGCTCCCATCGCGACTCTTGGGAAACATCGAGCGCATAGATCATGAATCCAGCGTTACCTAACGACAACTGATTAAACATCTCCATGGCGGACACCAGTGGAATCTTTGAGCACGAATCAGCACCGTAGAAATCCCACTTCTCTCTCGACTCAGGGCGAAATCTCACCACACCATGGAAACAGTCAACAGTCGCCCTATACTCAGACAGCACATCCATTCCCAAGATACAATCAAAATCCCTCATCTCTAAAGAAATCAAATTCGCCACTATCACATTCTGGTCAAACCGAATCACACAGTCCACCACAATCTCACGAGACAACAACCACACGCCAGCAGGAGTAGACACAGATACAACATCACACAGTTGGGTAACTCTCAACCCACACTCATGCACAAACCATGCAGAAACAAAGGAGTGTGATGCTCCTGTATCAAATAAAACCCTCTCAGGAAAATCAGAGATAGAGCATGTACCTGCGATAAATCCATCATGTATCTCATCTGCCTGCTCCCTCGACAAGGCATTCACCTGGGCCTGCTGCGGTATCTGAAACTGAGGTCTCGAAAGTCCTCCAAACCTAGACGGTTCACGGGATTGGAATCCAGATCATTGGGTCGGGGCAGGAGGTTGCGACCTCTGCGAAAAACCACCAGCCGAACCTTGCTGCGAAGGAACCGAAGACTGTCCCCTCAACAAAGGACACACTCTCAGAAAGTGTCTGGGCTGCCCACAGTTATGGCAAGTCCCCTGAACTCCACGGCACTGTGAAGTCATGTGCTTACCATCGCACTGTCCACAAGACACTCCTCCTGATCCACTGCCACCAGAGCTCACAGAACCAGAGGAACTGGAATTTGACTTCTTCTTGAACTGCTTCCCACGAGGCCTGAACCTCTGACGGTTCGATTGCTGTGAAGTCTGAGGAGACTGGGAAGAATGCGTACCTTCAGGCGCAGGAAGGTAGCCTCGTCCAACTGTCATCGGAACCTGCGTCGGCGCATCCAACAAACTCTCCTCAATATCAACTGCTCGATTCACAGCCTCGGCATACGTCGATGGGGATCCGGCCAACACCAACTGAAACAACTCTAGCCTCAATCCCTTAATAAACTTGTTCCTCTTCGTACGCTCCTGGCTAGCAACATGGGGAACATACGCCAGAAGGGAAGAAAATTGTCTGGCATACTCAGCAACCTTCAAATTCCCTTGCTTCAGGTTGTCGAACTCCCTCTCTCGGTTATTGAGTATGACTCCTTCGAAACGCGGCACAGAAGCTCTCCCATGAAACCAGAACTCCGGTCTCTCTCATCACTCTGGAAGTACCCTTCCACCAACGTTGACGCATGCTCTCTCAACTGCAAAACGGCCAACTTCAGTCTCCGCTCTGCGGTGTACTCCAAAGTATCAAACAAGTCCTCCATGTGATCCAACCATCCTTCAGCCGAAAGACCACCCTCGGCGCCAGTGAACGTAGGGGGATTCGTCCTCTGAAACCGGGCCAAGACTAACTCCATCTCGCCTATCTGTCTCGTCACATCCTCCACCTCTGCTTGTCTCTCTTTACGACGCAAAGGAATATTCTGCTACACATCCTCATCACTCTCCGAGGCTCTAGACTCCTCAGCGGAATATCTAGCAGTCCTACCTCTACCTCTCCTCGGCGACATCTAATCAAATCTCAAGGTAAGACTAACAACAGATAATCACAGAGACATATATCATATCACACAAGTCACAGAGTCAAGTAAGAAATCAAATCGAAACTCTGTGCCTAGACTCGAGTGTGATCAAAGGAAAACGATCTTATCCCAGTTTAAGCTATGATACCAAAAATGTCAGGCCCCGTGCTAATCAGCAAAGATTAACAACTCAATTAAGCACATAATCGCGGAAGCATAAAAAATAGGGCTTAAAAATTTTTCAAAACGTTTGGGCCTGAACCATAAAACAGTTATTCAAAATATTCGTACTCAAAATAGAATTTACTCAAATCCAACAACAAACAGGTAATCAAATAAACTCAAATAACAGATCCCCAAAATACATAGAAACTCAGGGCATCTCCTGGTTCGATACATAATACAAATACACTTGGACTCAACCAAGCGGGGATCTACTAGCTGAAGCTCCACTCTGCCCAGCCAGATTACCTGCAACTTCTTCATTGGGCAACGCAGACCCAAGAACACAGAAGCAGGAAAGTAATATGAGGTCAAACCTCAGTACGAAGAGCACTAAGACAACAGCAACTCATAAACATGCAGTATATCAAAACATGAATGCATGAGGGCTGTCAAAGAATCGGTCATCTAGGACAAAGAGTCAGCTGGAAAATCAAAGGCGAGCCTCTATACCACGCACAGCCAATCATTCGGTGGAAATCATCGGTCTGGGATCTTCAAGGCTGGCCACTCAATTACCCATCACAGCTCGGTGGTATTCAGACACGACGAATCAGTCGGTCACCACTCCGATGATAGCGTTGGACCTTTCAGGCACGACACATCTGTCTGCCGATCACAACGTGGCTCTTTCTCGGGTTCTCAATCAATCAATAGGCTCAATATGTATGCATGTATGCCAAGAAATTTAAATCTGATTTCAACATGCATAATTCACGTAAACAAAACACATAAATTCAGGTATGAGCCACATCTGTTCACGTAAAGCACAATACTCACAAAAAATATTCCAAAGAGCATCATTCATGCTTCAAAACACTACACGCTTATGCCAAAGCTGTAGTCAGAAGCTCAATTCGTACCTCAATGCTCAGATTCTACCTCAAAAGATCTCACCAGGGCACGGCAACCTCAGCCTGCTTAAATCTGCTTCGTCTTTGATCTCGACAAACACAGCAGGAACTGTCTGGGAGCTCAAATCTGTCAAAGCATCTCATAACTTGCTCAAATCTAAACTTCTACACCTTAATGCCTACGGTCAGAACTCATATCTGGTTCTAACTATCAACGCAGGTTCTATCAACTAGAACTAAGCTCAAAACAGTAAGGAAACACTTACCCAAAAGCTCAAACGAGCTAAAGAACACTCGGGTCAGCTATCGTAGAAATTCACGAACACTGAAATTCCTTCGTGCTCCTCCTACGCATCGACTCAGGTCGCCTAACTGGTAACAATCAAAAGGGCTAAGGGGGACTAGTTCAGCGCCACCCACCTTTCTCCAAAACTACAGCGGAAATCGACGGTAAATTGGAGAAATAGTGCTCGGTGAACAGTAAGGGTTTCGAGGGTATCAGTGAAGGAGATAGGAAATATCGGGTTCGAAAATACGCTAAGTGTCGATCAACACTTGTGTTTAAATCCTCGAATCTAGCTTCTGCTCTTATCAACTCAGATCCCATTTTGCACTAAAGCAGAAATACTCACACCTAAATTCAGCGCTCACTCACAGCTGGCTCAGCTGTCACAAATGTGACTTCGCTACGCTCCACTAACGCATAACAGCAAACGATGTCGCGCTAACTAATCAAAACGACGTAGCAGAGCTTCAACATCTGATACAGATCTCTCTCGCTAGCAACATTTGACCCGCGCTAACAACAACAGTCAACTCAGATGTGTTGACCAATACGTGGCATCTTCTTGCATCCGCGCTCGCTAAACAGCACCGTTGACCCGCGTTGACATCTGGTCATGTTCCTGAACAGATTTCACCCACTAACGAGAAATCTGAAATTGTGAAACGACGATGCATCACTCATCGCGCCAAGCTCGACTACTCAGATCTCATTCGATAGGAACCAGCGACTCAAAGCTGAACAATTCTATGGCAAATATGAAAATCACCAACCAGATTCGACAAAATTCTCAAAATCTGAAATTCGAAAATCCATAACTCCCGATTAACGACAAATTTTCGAATCTCAATCCTCACATATATGTAGTATATGCATATGATATTTTCGTTATGTTGTATCTATGTTGTTGATTGAGGGTCACTCTATGTTGTATCGTTGTGGATATTTTAAAACCTTATTTTGAATAACATTTGTATTTTAAATTATGTTTTCTCAAGTCAGGCCAAAAAGCGAAAATTTAACCACTATTTTTATTTCTTCCGCTATTTATTTGCGTGGTTTTACTATGATTGAGCACGAGGCCTGACAGCATTCTTCGTGCAAATTGCTCGATTATATCCAAAATCCCAAACCCCATTTTTATCAAATGGCTGAATCTTTCTTTGGTAATGCTCTACAGGTTGATTTTGACTCTGTGCTAGCTATGGAGAATGTTGGAATGGTTCAAATGTTCAAGACTCTAGAGGAAACTGGTCTAAAGGGGTTCCTGACAACGTCTAACTCAGTCTATGAAAGCACAGTGGTTGATTTATTCGCCAATGCGAAAGTGCTAGCAGGCACCATATTGAGCTTCCTAGCCAATAGGAAATTGGCAATAACGAAAGAAATTTTTGCTAAGGTTTTTGGTTTGCCAACCGAGGGAATTGTTTGATTTTTGGATATTCAGAGAAAAAAGTGGATGAAATGCCGATTCAGCTATCAAATTTTTGCTAAGGTTTTTGGTTTGCCAACCGAGGGAATTGTTTGATTTTTGGATATTCAGAAGAAAAAAGTGGATGAAATGCCGATTCAGCTATCAGGAACTTATTCACCGTTCCGTATCCCAAGCAAGAAGAAACAACTAGATGGAATACCTTCTACTGCATGACATTGTGGCCAAAGCTCTATGTTCAAAGGCTGGGTCTTTCGACATGGTCACCAGGGACAAATTCGATTTGATGGTAGTTATTACTGCTGGGTTGAAAGTCAACTGGGCTTGTTAGGATCGATTTGCAGTGGGTGATGTCCGTGAGCTATGCCACAACTCACGAAGGCTCTCACACAGCCTTGACATCTACCCGGTAAGTTACGTGCATTAAAATTATAAGAGTTGAAAAACCAGCACGCAACTCAAATCGGACCGCATTATAGTTGAACCAGCTCAGTGCTAAACCAGCGCAGTGCAAGAGCTTGGTTCCAGCTGGTTGTTCCAACCAGCTCGATGAAAGTGCTAGCGATCTAGTTATTAAACTTGAGCTGCAATAGATCAGTGTTCTTGAACACTTGTGCACCGAGATACATATTGAGTAATGAATATAAATCATGCGGAAATAACTCAAACTATACTCTTAAATTCGAAGGCCTTTTTTAAACAGTTTTATGCACAGTTATAAATATGCAATGCATGTGTATGTAAGTGCTGAAAGCCGTAAAGAAAATATGTTGATTTGTTTATGGAAGTTCGGAGCTCAATCTCCTACGTCTCCCCTTCTTCCGCAATGGGAATGATCCACTAGAAGACTTTGATTACAACGACCCTCGCTGTAACCCACTCCTACGACCCGCAGCCGCAAGAACTCCTAGCCACACCACTGCACACCAGCCCGCAAGCTGCGTGTGTCTAACTCACTTCTTTACTGCCTCAGTGAGAAAGGAGACACTTCTTTACTGTCTCAGTGCGAAAGACTACATACACTTCTTTAACGTCTCAGTCCGAAAGACAACACAAACTTCTTTAACGTCTCAGTGCGAAAGACAACTCGGGAGAGTATTTGATCTGATTCACTCAACTCAACAATTTTAGCTCACAGCTCTCATATGTGAGTGAATCTGTGTGTGAGAAATATACAGTGTACGCTCACTCAAATGTATCCTCACACACTGGGAAGTGCTCCTCATGAGCTGGTCTCGCCAATGTCTTCCCAGAGCTTGTGTTGTACGTTCTGCTGTTTTCATATTGGTTCGCACAACACTTCGCTCTTTTCTTTTGAGCTCTTCTTCTATTTTATGCGCCTTACTCTCACTATGCTTCTGCTAATCGTCTTCTTCATATAAATGGCCCTGTGCAGATTTTGCCCGTTGGACACAAGTTTCTTCCCGTTGGAAAGTCTTCTGAAAAGCTCTGACATAGTTGTACCTTGTGTCCTTTGCATCTAATGCGTCTGCAGGCTTTATGACTTTGAACTCTGTCCACATTTAATGTTGTAGCCTTTGCTGACTTTGAGTACGAAAATTGTGTACTTGATGTGGATAGGACGAAGCAAATCAGTTTGAACTAATACAATGCAATCTCCACAATACTTGTGTTCGAACGGCTTTGTTCGTCTGAGCTGATTGCTCCATTCTACTCAGCTGGTTTCTTCTTGGTGGTCTGCTTCTTCATCCAACTGTTCTTGACCTCTGCTCTGCTTGCTGAGCTGGTTTGACTTTAACCAGCTTGCCTCTGTTCACCGTTCAGTTCTACACAGAGCTGGTCTTGTTGGGCTGGTTGCTTCTTCATCACAATGTACTGCTACAGTGCTTTGTTCCAGCTTGCGTTGGCTTTGCACTCAATCACTGTCCTTGTGCGCTGCACTTGATCTGCGCTTGAGCTGTTTCTGCTCTTGAACTCTACTCTTCATTCCCTGCGCTTGATCTTCGTGCTGCTTCTACTCCAAGCTGGTGAACCAGCTTGGCGTTCCCTGCACTCTGGAAGTAAACTGATGTACCAGCTTGGGCGTCCCCTTACTGTTCCAGCTAGATATCTTCGACTAGTCCAGCTTAGGCGTCCCCTCACTGTTCCAGTTTGGATATCTTCACGTCTACTCCAGTCTAAGCAAGCTGCGCATGTCAAGTAGAGCATTAGTACAATAGAATCAAATTTTGTGTGAATCAAAACTTAGACTCAGATATGTAAAACAGATCCAACAGGGCTCAAATTCTCTTTCAAGTGCTATTGAATATGGTAAATACTCCTAAATGTCAATCTCTGGGTTTTTCTAATCAGATCAGTGTTTTAGTGCAGAATGTTGTGAAGGAAAATCCTGGGTAATTGGTAAAACTGCACCCGCATAAAGTATTGACAAGTAAGTCAGTGAAACCTATATCAAAAATAATTCGAAAATTAAACCAGATAGCGAATCTAGTAAGAACATCGAGGATACCGCCAGTAAAACTAAATGCGGTGAGCCACAGATAGCACTTCTAGTGACAAAATAAACCAGAGTTACGGAGCAAGAAAATGCTATAAGCAAGACAAAGAAGGCTGACACGCAGAATGTGGAAAAGAAGAAGAAGAAACAGGTGAAGAAGGTGGTGGTTGGATAGAAACTTGTGGAGGCTGGGAGCAAGAATTCTCCTGCGACATCAAAATCTGGGATCAACTCATATGATGATTCACGCCCGTCGGCACAGCTGCGCAAGGAAGGCGGTAAGAGAATTAATTGTTGAATCTTCTAATTCAGTGACAACCATGGATGCTCCTCCGGTGCTCACTACAAAGAAGCAACGGACCAAGAAACACAAGAAGATCTCTACAGTTGATGAACTTCAAATGGAGACCTAATCCGTTCCGGTACCAGACAATTTTGCTGGCAGAGGGCATGAGAAAACAGACTTTGAACAAGCTGAACGGATGAGTGGTGACTATCGGCATGTAGAGAATCCGGGGTGTGATACAGACCACGGAGGTCTAAATGAAATTGCGTTTACTATTGCTCAGGACGAGCAGGAAGGACCTATCGGTGGATGTCCTGAAGGAGAAACCTTTAAGATTGTAAACTGGGTCGACAACAATGACAGAGCCGAGAAGGAAACTGATAATGTTGAGGGGGCTATTGTTATACAATCTGGTCACGAGCTTCCAGCTCAGCTGACCATGACGTACACTGGGCAAGGTGTCTTCGCACCTATCCAGATTCGAGAAATCAACTGGGTAATCATTTTTGCCTAAGATTGATCCTTCGGATAAAGGAAAATGGAATCTGTAGGAGGTCGCCAGACCCAATCATGTTGAGAAGAACTGCCAGATAGTGCTACATTCCGCGTGGGATGATGTATGCGCACGAATGGACACCTTTGATGAATGGATGCATTTCCGAAAGGAGGTACGGATCAAAGATGTTTCATCTCTTGATCATTTGACTCAAATTTAAGAACAGTTGTTGCGTTGGGCGGAGACAGACCAAGTCTCAAAATTGTTTGAGCGACAATCGCTCATCATGTTCAAGCTCTATGAACTAGAAGTGCAAAAGAGCGTTGCAGAGCATGTTTCTAATTTCAAGCCAACAGAGCCTTATGTGAATCATGAATACATGTGCATTCGGTTTCTCAATAAGGAGATTTGAGAAACTGCAGGGCTACACAGGGCTCAACGAATACTCGCTGGTCTTCCTATTGAAGCTCTGGAAGCTTCAATAGCAGGCAATGATGTTGGCTCAAACACCTTACAGCTTACTTGGTCTTTGATAGCACAATCACAGATTCCAGCTCTTGAATATTCCACTCAGAATGAACAGGAGCATGAGGTAAACAAGAAATTAGCTCAACAGGATGAGCACATTGAAGAAATTGTCCGGACCGCGGAAAATGTGGATGGCACAGAGACTGATAGCGAGCAGGGGCAACTGGATCCTGATGAACAGCATCTGGATCAAGGTCATGAGCACCAGGATGAGGCACCAATTTCACAACAGGAGCTTCAGGCTCAAGAAAAATACCAGACGGCTACTGAGGATACTCAACGGACGCTGGAGCGCCAGGCTTCTGCGGACGAGGACGAGTCTCAAACTCATTCAAGTTTTGGTTCTTCTGGGTGTTTTTCTATCCACAATGAGGACAGCGTATAGAGTTTGGTCCCTATGATGATCCCAGTCTATCTGAAATTCCTACTCTCTCTGGATGCTTTCCGGCTTACAATGACGCCACTGTACATAGTTTGGGTTCCAATCCTTTTTCCACAGCAAATAAAAGTACAAATCATCAGGGTCAGCATTCATCTGAGCTACAGATAGTTGTACATACAGAACAACATAATAATATTGACAGCGGAGTCTAAGCAAAACCATCTTCTTCAGCTGCTCCGGCACCCTTAGATCCTCCCACTCTGCAATGTATGGACTCTACTGCCCAGGCTCTCACAACTCTAACAGACCGCATCTCCTCCCTTGATGTGATGTATACACGCATGCGAGAAGATACGAACCTTGCACGGCATCACATTACACAACTCAGGAACCAGCTCACAAGTGCAGTAGACGAGCTAGAAATAAAAATTGATGTTCTTGAGGCTACTCTATCCCGTAAGATGGCCGACAGCCAACAAAATTTGCTGTCCTAGAAGCTAATATGGTTAGAAATTACGCAGATAGCCAACAACAACTAGTGGATGAGCTTTCCTTAGTAAAATCTCAGCTCGCTGAATTTATCGACTGCATAAAGGAGTTGCGTGATGACAAAAAGGGGGAAAGTGGTCCTAGAAGTAGAAATAATGAAGATCCTAGAAGTAGACAAGGAGAAGGATCAAGCAGACAGGGTGAAGGTCGGACTAGTACACAATATAGAAGACCAAGTCCAAGAGGAGGAAGAGGACCAAGCCCTGGGAGCTACAGAAGGGGTGAAGACAGTAAAAGATTAAGTACAGTAAATGGTTCTAAATCAAGGGCGGTTTAGAACGTTTTAGACTAAGTTGTTTAGAGTTAACCTTTTCATTGTAAATTAGGTAATGGTTTATATAAATCTCTTTTTACAACCAGGGTTTTGTCATCACCAAAAAGGGGGAAATTGTTAGGTTGAATTTCAGAAGTTTTGGTGATGAAAAATAGACGAGAAATGGATTTCATAAAATAGATTAATCGAATCAAAGTGACAAGATCTGAACAGAGCTTACTACGTTGGACGTAGAAACCAGATCGGAGCACAGTCAAACTGGTCAAGGGAAAACCAACTCAGAGCATTGAAGACAAACCAGCAAAGGGAGTCTGGTCAAGCTGGTTCAGGATATCAAGATGTGCTGGTTTTAAGGACAAACCATTTCAGGACTTTAAGGTGTGCTGATAGACCAGCTGAATACAAAGTCTTGCCAATACCAGCTCAAAGATGGCTAGCCAGATAAATTGAGAAAGATCGAAGATCAGAAAGCACTGAATCGAATAGCAAGAAACCAATGGTTTACAGCTCGCAGGTAACAATGTGATTAGTAACTAGCTGGAAGACTAGTTAAGAGAACCATCTCAAAGCAGCTCAACTTTCGGTAACCAGATCGGGAGGCCAGCTAAGTTAAATGCAACTTAGCAATATGTATTTTGGAATTTTTGAATCTTGTACAACTTGATTTGAAACATTTGACATCTCTGCAGTGATGTGTAGTCGTTGGAACTACTTTGAGCTAAAATCAGATACGTAGAGATACGATACAAACTGAAGAAGGCACAGAGTTGCTAAAAAGGGCAATGCATTTAATGGAGCTGTACTTTCATAGTACATGCATTTAAGGCGTCGCTGGAAATTCAATTTGTATGCATAAAACGTGTCTACTGGCTACATTTATTACCTTTGTATCCAAAGAGTATATATAAGAGGAGAAGAGCAGTTGTGAAGGGGTGACGTAACAGAAAACAATACATTGAGAGCACAAGCTAACAAAAACCTTCACAAGAACAAGCAGAGTTCATCTTAAACCAGCTTACACAAGTGACACACGCACATATTGCTTACTTCATCGTATGTGTCACAAATTCCTCTATTACACACTCTGTAACATTGAGCATTTGTTTTAAAGCGTAAACAGAGAGTGTCAGAGTGCTAGAGTAGCACAACCAGCTTAGAGCTGAGACTGTTGTATTGCGAACAAATTGCGGGTCTGCGTTTCATTGGTTGTTTGCTAGGAGTTCTCGTGGCTGCTGGTTGCGGGAGTGGGTTTGTACAAAGGGTTGTATAAATCAAAGTCTTCTAGTATAAACCTTCCCATCGAGGAAGAAGGGGAGACGTAGGAGAATTTGCGCCAAACTTCCAGAAACAAATCTCTCGTCCCTACATCTTTTACATTCACGCATTGTTTAAATTGTTCACTGATTGAATCGTGTTAATTCCGCATAAAAACTATTTTATTACACTAGACAACAGTAGTCACTGAGAACCTTCCTAGCTGGTAACTCGGCTGGAAGTTTGCTTCATGCTGTAAAACTTTTCGAAACATTTTTAAAGAATAATTATCAAAGGAGTTCATTCACCCCCCCCCCCCCTCCTTGAACTCCCAAGCTTGCTTTTCAATCCTATCACTGTTAGACCTTCTAGAACTTTACTTGGGAACTATATGGGTAGGACTAGCAAACCTAGAAATTTTTTTAGGAATCTAAACTGTTTATTTGAACCTAGACTGATTGTATACGCATGCCTGTGTGACGTTTTGATTTCAGGCGAGATCCATGTTTTGGGTGTTACTACCCTTGCCTTTCTAGACTCAGGGGCGACTCACTCGTTCATCTCGAGTTCGTTCATTCAGAGGATGGGTATTATTCCGGAGAGCTTGGGTGTGGCTCTCGAAGTGACGATTCAGTCAGGAGAGGAGATAACGACGGCCAGTGTTGTTCAGGGATTGGTGATGATGTTCCAGGGTCATGTAGTCAGAGCATATTTGATCGTATTGCCGATGTTAGGATTCGACCTCATTCTGGGGATGGACTGGTTGATGGAGTATGAAGCGGTGATTGATTTCCATCAGAGGTCAGTGAAGATCAGGCCACCAGGGCAGGAGAATTTCCTCTTTGAAGCGGCAAGGAGACCGTGGAAGCCCAGCTTTATCTCTTCTACAGGTCAGGAAGTTAGTTGAGCTTTGATGTCAGGCGTTCTTGGCCAGTGTTACCACCTCAAGAGATTCAACAGGCCCTTCACTATCTGAGGTGGATGTAGTCAGGGACTTTTCATATTTTTCCCTGATGACGTTGTGGGAGTTCCACCGAAGCGAGATGTGGAGTTTTCGATTGAGTTAGCACCAGGTACAGTGCCCATCTCTAAGGCATCGTACCGATTGGCTCCTATCGAGATGAAGAAGCTGAAGGAGCAGATTCAGGTGTTGCTCGACAAGGGATGTATTCGCCCTATCTTTTCTCCATGGGGCGCGCTATTTCTGTTTGTGAAGAAGAAGGATGGCAGTATAAGGTTGTGCATCGACTACCGGGTGTTGAACCGTGTTATAGTGAAGAACAAGTACCCACTCCCGAGGATCGAGGATTTGTTTGATCAGTTGCAGGGAGCTTCGATTTTCTCCAAGATCGACTTGATATCTGGTTACCATCAGTTGCGGGATAGAGAGTAGGACGTGTCCAAGACTACATTTCGGACACGTTACGGCCACTACGAGTTTTTGGTGATGCCGTTTGGACTAACGAATGCCCCAGCGATCTTCATGGATTTGATGAACCGGGTCTTTAGACAGTACTTAGATCAGTTCATCATAGTATTCATTGACGACATCTTGGTCTACTCAAGGAGCTTAGAGGAGCATAGACAGCATTTGCAGACCAAACTGCTGACCTTGAGAGAGCACAGATTGTATGCAAAGTTCAGAAAGTGGGAGTTTTGGTTTGAGCTGGTGGCGTTTCTGGGGCATATCATTTCTAGAGATGGGATTTCTATCGACCCATCGAAAGTGGAGGCAGTTCATAAACGGTGATTCGCGGTTTCTTGGGTTTAGCAGGATACTACCGCAAGTTCATCAAGGGATTCTCTTCGATTTCAGTGCCCTTGACAGCCCTGACCAAGAATGCGAAATATGTGTGGAGTACCGAGTGTCGGAGGAGTTTCGATCAGCTGAAGGAGGCTCTCACTTCAGCACCAGTTTTAGCGATGCCTATGGATCACGAGGAGTTTGTGGTGTATACAGATGCTTCCCTGAGAGTTTTGGGTGCAGTTCTGATGTGGGTAGAAAGGTTATTGCTTATGCGTCGAGACAGCTGAAGAGTTATGAGCAGAACTATCCGACGCATGATCTGGAGCTTGCAGTAGTAGTATTCGCACTGAAGAGTTATGAGCAGAACTATCTGACGCATGATCTGGAGCTTGCAGTAGTAGTATTCGCACTGAAGACTTGGAGACTCTACTCAGATTTTCACCGACCATAAGAGCCTCAAGTACTTCTTCACCCAGAAGGAGCTGAATATGAGCAGCTCAGGTGGCTGGAGTTGGTGAAGGATTATGATTGTGACATTAGCTACCATCCGGGTAAAGCTAATGTGGTGGCAGATGCTTTGAGCCGTAAGACTTCAGTGTTGGCTTGCTTATCAGTCGAGAGGCCACTACAGGCTGAGATACAGAGATTGGGGCTGGAGTTCTATTTAGGAGGCTGTGCACCGAGTTTAGAAGCGCTCACAGTTCAGTCGACCCTTCGAGATCGGATTAGGTACGGCCAGGCCTCTGACGAGCAGTTACAGCAGTGGAGACATAGAGTTAAGGTCAGAGGACGGGGTCTGTATACAGTGGAGGATGGGATCACGCGTTTCAAAGGTCGCATGTGGGTGCCGAGTACTGGAAAGCTGAGAGCTGAGATTTTAGCAGAGGCGCATGCATCGACGTTGTAACGCCCAAAAATTCATAGGACCACATAAATGAACCTTTTTATTTTAAGGGTCAAATTGATATTTCAGATTTCAGCATAAGTTATTTTATTTATTTAAAAATCTGATTTCTTCAGTTTCAGAATTTAGATACGATGCAGGAAGTTCCAAGCAGATATCGCCCCGAGCACATTACACGAGCAGATTTTAGATTCTGTTAAAAATGCTTTTAAAGAGAACAAATTGTTTCTTTCAAAATATTTTGGTAGAATTGCAAAATTAAAATATTGAGAGGGAAATTTTACCAAATTTCACAATAGTAGGCATGGTGTGTCATGCTTAATCATAACACAATACCTGCCACTAATCCCTCTCCCATATATTACTGGTTTTGAAAAGCAAAGTTCATTTTCACTTGTGAAGAAAATAATTTCTTGTTCTCTCTGAAATATTTCTAAGGAGTTCGTTGTTGTTGCTTGAGGAGGATCTCTGCAGGAATCAACTGTTTTCGTATTTCTCAGTGAAAGGCAAGTAAAAGCTGATCCTTTGCTACACCATTTAAAACATATATTGTTTTTCCTCAATTTTGTGGATTGCTTGCCTGTTTTACGTTAAAGATATAGCTAAGTATATGTTCATGAATGTTTAAGAAAAAAACGAATGATCGGGTTCAAAGATATGTTTCTATTCTAAAACTTTCCAGAATGTTTTAATGAAGACATTGATGTTTTTAAAGTACTGAGCAGTTCAAATTTGAGTCATCGTATGTTCAGGAAAGTTCTTCTTTTTGGTGAATGGCGACGTCTGAACTTGACTCCAAGTAATCAGTGATGCTGGTTAAATCAGAATCTGGTTCTGGTTTGATAGGCAGCACTGGTATCGTTGGGTGTCGTTCGTAATGTTGCAGCACTAATTTCATAGTTAGAATATGTTTCATACGCTAGCGACTAGATTTCATGTTCAAATCCAAAATTCTCATGTCAGATCCGAGTTTTCGCTTCACATCTGAATTTGGTCAGATCCTACATTGTTGACCACTTTACTTTCTGAGTTGACTACGGTTGACATTGACGTCTGAACGACCCCATTTTATATTGTTGACTTCCTAGAATCTGAATTTCCCTGTCAAATATGTTTTACACCTAAACACTATTTCTATGGTGACATCTGTTTTCCCGCTAGTGATCTAAACCCCGAAGTCAAATCTATTTCACGTTAACGATACAGTTCCTTTTGTCACATCTGTTTCAACGTTAGCGTATACCACTTCTATATTCAAATTTGTTTTCATGATAAAGATCGGTTTTTATTTCTCGAACATCATTTTGTTAGACAGATCTGTTTCACTTCAGCGATGAGTTCCAAGTAGTCGAATCTGATGCTCAGTGAGATTTTAAAGAGAAAAGAGTTTCGAAATAAAGTGAAACCCGATAATGTTCAAATCTGATTTCAACCAGATACGAGTTTAAAGGAAGAAAAGTTTAGTTTTAAGGATTTATGGCATAGATAACAGACGGTCATAAAGGAAGGGTGAGCAGCTGTTAAGACAGTTGTCCTTTCACCACGGAAGGGTGAGCAGTCGTCGAGATTGGCGATTGCCCTTTCATAAAGAGCTATATGCTAAAGACTGAATTCAGAAGTAACTTGATCAAGTGATGGACCTAAGGAGAGCTTCTAAGCCATAAATCATAAGAAAATAATGATGGGATCTGGGTTATTTCCCCACGTCCGAGGTTACGAAAGAAAGTTTACGTTTAAATGTATTCCTTTAAACTAAGTTATGTTAAAGTTCGGAAGTCTGCCTGCATTAAGTGATTTTGATATCTCAGATTTTATTTACTGAGCCCCTAGGCTCATTAGCTTTTAAATTGTGCAGGTGAGACAGATCCGGGTCAAGCGGGTGGTGAAAACTGAATCAGTTGTGGTTTTGTGTTTATCAATGGACAGCGTTTTCCGTATCATATTTATTGTTGTTTTTGATCTTTGAAAAATCTGTATTAGATCCATTACAACAATAGTAAATTCATATAGAATTTCAGATGTAATATCGCACTTTGCATTATTTATCAAATCTGATGTTTAAAATCTGTTTCCACTATTTAATTACTTGGCGCCAATGTTAGTGTTTGCGAATCGAAATTTATTTTCATTATAAAAAATACAGCTTATAACAATTGCTATTCAGCCTTTCTTTTCTTTTCATTATTTTACATTAATTCAAATTCGTTGACCCCATGGGTTTGGGCGTCACAGACGTACTCCATCCTCCAGGGAGTACGAAGATGTACAGGGATTTAGAGACGCTCTATTGGTGGCCGAGGATGAAGAAGGATATTGGGAGATTCTTATTCGAGTTCTTGACCTGACAGCAGGTCAAGGCAGAGCATCAGTGACCGGAAGGATTATTGCAGCCACTCCCTATTCCTGAGTGGAAGTGGGAGAACATTACGATGGATTTTGTGGTTGGGTTACCCAGGAGTCCCAGATGATACACCGAGATATGGGTGATTATGGACAGACTCACCAAGTCCGCACAGTTCTTATCGGTGAAGACCACTTTCACCTTGACGCAGTACGCAGAGCTATACATTAGAGAGATTGTCAGGCTGTGTGGCAGTGTGGCATACCAGTCTTTATTGTGTCAGATTGGGACACCAGGTTTACATCTGTGTTTTGAAGGAGCTTACACGCAGCGTTGGGGACTAAGTTATCATTCAGCATAGCTTTTCACTCACAGTCAGATGGCCAGTCGGAGAAATTCATTCAGATTTTGGAGGATTTGCTGAGAGCTTGTGTGATAGATTTCCAGGGTACATGGGATTCTATATTGTCTTTGGTAGAGTTCACGTACAATAACAGCTTTCAGGTGTCAATTGGGATGGCTCCTTATGAGGCTCTGTACGTAACTTAATTTCGGGGATGAAATTCCTGTAAGGGGGGAGAGTTGTAAAGCCCAAAAATCCTAATTATGTGAGAATGAGTGTATGACTAGGGGAAAAATTATTTTAGAATATTATATGTCATTTTATGTGATTTAAATGACAGTTTTAATGTTTTATGACATGCATGTTATGTTTTTAGTCCATCTGAGTTCCGGACGCGTGGACGAGACTAGGGACGACCGAGATGAAGATTATTTGAAATTTTTAAGCCCTCAGATTTTTAAGAGCAAAATTTTACTATTTTAAGCAGCAATTTTCGAAAACTAGGATTTTTATGTATCATTGTCGAGGGGAACCCATTTTTCGCCTATACGGGCTGTTTTAATGAACTTTATTGGATTTTAAAAATTTAGGGAGCTTATGTTACAAAAATTTGGAGTTTTAACTTACACTTTTAATTAGTGAGGGGACAATATGGGAAAACTCTTTATTTTTCCTAATTAAAACATTTGGAGGGGTCATTTTGGGCATCACTCATTTCTTTCAACCCTAGTTTTTTTGAAACCCTACCTCCTCCCTCCCTCTACCACATTCACATCGCCCCCTTCCCCATTGGTTCTCGAGTTTCATCAAATCTTGGTGAAGATTCAAGGCTTGATCGTGCCAACTCTAGTCCTGCATCCCGGTATCGCGTAGCACTGGTAAATTCTTCAAAAGGGCACGTTATATCTCTCTTTTTCTAACCATTAAGCCATAATATTCTATTTTTAATCAATGATTGCATGAATTTTATGTGATTTGAATTGATCTACGCATCCATGCATGTTTCATAGTTTTCTTTACGTGTTTGATTCGTTCTTGTGGTGCTTCGGTCATGGGCTGTTCAAGGGCTAAGGTTCGAGTCCAGGCTGTCTAATGATGATCCATGGAGGCGAATAAAGGGGCTCGATCATGGATGAACCAAGATCAAAGCCAAGGCCGGCGTGTGTCGCGCCCCATGGGCAGCGCGCGGCTCCGCATTTCAAGTGCTTCGGCCATGCGTCGCGGGTCGTGGCTTGGTTCGTGGCTTGGTCCAGGGGAACCTGCTAGACCTGGTGGTGGTCCAGCTGGCGGGGCTCCGGACATGGGCGGCTGGAGCATGTCAAACGATGGGTGTTCATCGCGGGTGGTAGGCGTGCGGCGCTAGGGTTGGTTCGTGAGGGGTTCGGTTCAACTGACCGATTTGGTGGGTTCGGTTGGATCGGCTCGGTCAGTCGATGGTCGGATCAAAATATTTTAAGTTTGGTTCGACTTATTTGATTTCTCGATCGGATATTTTTATTTTAAAGTTTAAGGTCCAATTTTTAGAATATTAGATCAAACATTTTAAAGTCAAATTTTAAAGTCAATTTTTAATTATTTTATGGGCCTAATACTTTTATTAATTTTTAAAGTCAAATTATTGGTCAATGGGACTTTTATTTAGTCAAATTTTAATGTTTGATTTTAAAGGAAATGACGGAGTACTTTTATAAATTTTTAAAGTTTAAATTAAAGTTTGAGGGGTCAAGTCATGTTTACGGTTAGGCTTCATTTAAAGTTAAGTCAAGGATTTTGGTTTAGAATTAGTGGGCCGAACACCTGAGCCAGTCCTTGACCGGAGTAGAAAATGTAGAAGCCCGTGAATATATATTTAATTATATAAGTAGTTTTTTTGTATATGAATATGATAATGTTTTAAATGAAAGGATTAAATATATATTGACGTGCTAAGCCTTTTAATTTGCATGTTTTATGAAATGCACGCATCATGAAAAGTTTTACAAAATGTTAAGGCATGAAAGAAAACAAAAATATTTTTGAGGGATTGAAGTGATTTGTGGCAAGTTTACGATGGGCGGAATCGGGATGCCGGGCCCGATAAACCCCTGTTCATGTTATTACGAGCTTATGGATCCATGTGTTCACGGCATGATGAAGTGGCAGCATAGAGGTGTGAGGGATCCCGAGGTAAGGTCGGGTGAACCTCATCGCCACGTACATTGGTTCTTATGATTGATCAATCGCTTATGTTATGGATCACACTTCATGGATACGACTCACATTCCCTTTTACGTTACGTTATGTTATGTTCATGCCTCATTATGTTATGATATATGATCATGTACTATTATGAGGAGTTTCAACGCATGTTTTACGATCTTTCACGCAATGCATGTTTTTAAGGTTATTTTACCATATGCTATGTGCTTGCATGCGGTTTTATTATTACGTACATTGTTACTATCAGATAGAGCATGCTGGACATTTAGGGTCACTAGGTTTGTATGGTGCAGGTGATGATCCTGTTGACTTTATTCCGACCGGTGGTGAGGACCTCTGAGCGCCGCTGCAGCTGTACCCCGTGACCACTCTGACGTCTTTATTTATGCTACGAAACATTTTCAGATATTTTGTCAGTCATGTTCAGTTTCCGCAACTTTTACTTATTCCAATCTTAAGTCGTACGGACGATTTAATGTTTTAAGTTATTTAATTTATGTTTTAAAATAATGTTGAGAAAACGTTTTGAAGAGACGAGCCATACCTTTTTAGATTGTTTATTCCGCACTTTATTGTTACAAAAAAAATTCTAGAGTCTGGTTCGTTTCACTTTACTGGTGAAGGATTATGATTGAACCATCAGTTACCATCAGTTACCATCCTGGTAAAGGTAATGTGGTAGCTGACGCATTGATAGGAAGTCAGTGGGCTTATGTTCAGAAACCGCTGGCTTTGAAAATTAAGAAATTTGAATTGGAACTGATTATCAGAGGTTGTCTGCAAAGCTATCTTTTCTCACTATTCGGCCGACTTTGAAAGATCAGATCAGAGAGGGACAGGCGAGAGATGAACAATTGTTAAAACGGAAACAACAGGATGAATAGAAGGGTGGAAATCTTTATACGATAGAAGAGGGTATTGAGAGATATCGAGGCAGGATATGGTTCCTCGGGTAGATACCCTGCGAACTGATATCATGATAGAAGTTCACGACCCCATACTCAGTTCACCCAGGAAGCACAAAAATGTATAAAGACTTGCAAACGTTATATTGGTGGCCATGGATGAAGTGGGATATTTCTAGATTTGTCGCTGAGTGCCTAACCTGTCAGCAAGTCAAAGCAGAGAATCAACGACTAGCTAAGACCTGTTCCGATACCAGAATGGGAGTGTGAAGATATTACGATGGATTTTGTGGTTTGCCCAGAACTCTTCACAGTTTCAACTCGATCTGGGTCATAGTTGATCGTTTAACTAAGTCAGCTCATTTTCTGTTGAGATAAAATTTAATAAGTTTTGGTGATAACGAAGACAAGACTAAGAACTGAAAATAAGACTAAGATCTGGATATAAAGTATTCGCAGAAGAGGAAGAAAGTATTTCAGATCTGGACTGTTGGCATTCGGAAAGCATCTTTCAGATTACAGTTATCAGGATACTCAGATCCAAGAGTTAGGAACAGTTCATTCAGTTTCAGTTTAGAACCAAGCAACCCAGATTCGAGTATATCAGTTTTCAGAGTATTTCAGATCTGGACTGTTGGCATTCGGAAAGCATCTTTCAGATTACAGTTATCAGGATACTCAGATCCAAGAGTTAGGAACAGTTCATTCAGTTTCAGTTTAGAACCAAGCAACCCAGATTCGAGTATATCAGTTTTCAGAGTATTTCAGATTTGGGCATTTGGGTTATTTGAGTAATTGGGTCAAGTATCTCAGTTGTCGGGATAAGGAATTCATACTTAAAGGTAACAGATTTGATTCAGGGTAATACAGATGTTATGTTTCAGTATCAGTACAGAGGCTACGCTTCAGATATTGAGTTATTATCCGAAATTCAGATCTGACAGATTCACGTTTCTACAAAGGAGGAAGTCTCGTAAAGTAGAAAGAGTCGTTCAGATTTGAGTTATAGAAATCAAAGTGAAAAGGTTTCTGATCTGAAGTTATTGATACGAGGGATAAGTTTATTTGAGAACAGCTTTCAAACTTCAGTACTACAACAGATGTGAGCTTCGGAATTCATCAGATGTTATCAGTTGATCAACGATCACAATTTAATAAGGAAACAAAATCAGAGCTATTTTGAGTAAAGTTGCAAATTACGTAGAGTGATTGATACGCTGTTTACCCAGTTTGGTAAATGAGTCAATTAAGCCCTGACAATCGGTGATGAAGATATACAAAGGGATTTGTATCCACTGACCGTTGAGATTGAAGAGTATAAATAATTGAAGAATTCAAATGAAGAAGCTCTCGGTCAATTATCTCGCATACTCTTACGCTCTCGAATTTCTGGGAATATTCAAGTGTTCAAAATATTCTAAGTCCCAGCATTAAAATCTCAAAGAACTCTCAAGTTCAAGCCTTTATAGATTTACCTTCGAGATATCTTCTGGTTTACATGTAACAGTTCTTGTTGATAAAAGAACCAGAAGATTTACAGTACTCAATTGTTTTGTGTTCTTTGTAATATTCTGAGTTGAGTCTGTAACAAACGTGCTACGTGAAGCCGTTTAAGAATATTTCATTCGATTGTATTCCACAGTGTTATCTGCGTGTAGTTGGAGATTTCTAGGAGTTCACTTGGAGCGAGGCTCATTGATCGGGTGTATTCAGAGGCTGTGTACATCAAAGTCTTCTAGTGGAACCTTCCTGCAAAGGAAGAAGGGGAGACGTAGGATTTGATATCCGAACATCCATAAACAAACTCTTGATCCCTGCACTTTCACTTATTTGCATCGTATTTATTTCTATTAACTGTTCACTGCTCAATCGGTTTATTTCCACACAATTTATTGTTAATCGAGCGAACAATTTTAAACTGAGAGCCTCAGATCTGGTAGCTCAGATCTGAGTTTAGCGAAGGCTTGTAAAATCGTTTTTAAAGTTTCAAAAAATTAAATCCAAAGGAGTTCATTCAACCCCCCTTCTGAACTCCTCGGCCTATTTCGATCCTAATTGATCCTATCAATTGGTATCAGAGCCTGTGTATCTCAGTCATTGAACAGTTTTATCTTTGCGCTTTATATATTTAAAAATATCTTATTCTCTACAACAAAATTCCTATGTTTTCCAAGGAGGAGTACGGTGACTGTAAGAATAGGATGCAAGCGCATTTGGCCACTCAAGACGATATCAGAGCCTGTGTATCTCAGTCATTGAACAGTTTTATCTTTGCGCTTTATATATTTAAAAATATCTTATTCTCACAACAAAATTCCTATGTTTTCCAAGGAGGAGTACGGTGACTGTAAGAATAGGATGCAAGCGCATTTGGCCACTCAAGACGATGACATGTGGTTTATTATCACTGATGGAACCATGAAGATAATGAACGCCAACACTGCAATAGCCATAACTGAAGGAGCATCGCAATGGGTAGAGAAGAGCAGATTTGAATACACAACAGAGGACAAGAAAAAGGCCAATCTGGATAACGTGGCGAAAGACATTCTCTATAAGACGTTGGACAAAAATATGTTCAGCAAGATCAATACCTGTGCCACTGCTAAAGAAATATGGGAGAAATTGATTAAAATCTAAGAAGACGAAACCAAGGAGAACAATTTGATCGTGGCCCAGAAGAAGTATGAGTCGATAAAGATGCGAGATGGAGAGACCTTGGCTGAGTTCGATGAAAGATTTAGTGCTATTATAATAGAGCTGACCAGTATTGGCAAGGAATACAGCAACCGAGATTTGGTGCTTAAAGTGATGAGAGCATTGCCCAGGGAGTGGGATGTCAAGACCATGGCGATGCGGGAGTCCAAAGATCTGAACAAGCTTGAGCTCCATGATCTATTTGTAAATCTCAAGGTCTACGAGTTCGAGCTGGAGACCAGATCAGAGGCTGGACCGTCTACGTCCCAACCAAATAAAGCTTTAGCTGCAACATCTGAACAGTGCTCACCAACCAAATCTGCAGAACAACTGAGCAACGACGCCGTGTCCCTCTTCGTCAAGAAGTTTGGGAAATTCATGAAAAAATCCTATAACCCTTCTTTTAATTATAACAAATCTGAAAAGATATCTAATGATATGAATTGTTATAGTTGTGGTCGTCCAGGACAGGCCCAAGAAGGAGGACAGATCTAAGAGAGATGAGAAAAAAGATGATAGATCCAAAGAAAGATCCAAAGAGAGAAGGATGAGGACCAGATCTGATAAGAGACCCAATCGGAAGAACGAACGTAAAGTACTTGTTGCTGAGGAAAGTAACAAGAACTGGGCGGACTCAGATTCAGATTCTACATCAAGCAGCTCCTCATCCAGTGACAGTGAACCAGAAGAAGTCCATTTCTTGATGGCAGATCAGACTACAACAGAAGATGAGGTATTCGAATTTTACAATTCTGAATTTACACGAGAGGACCTTATCAACGCACTTAATGATATGGTCCTTGAGTACCGTAAGCTTTCTCAAACATTCGAGGAAGTCATAGCTGAAAACAAGGGATCGAAAAATCGAACCAAGCACCACTCAACTTGGGGAAACTAACAGTATACAAACCGAGTTAAGTAAGCTAAAGTCTGAGAATGAATCTTTGAGATTAAAGTCCTGTGAGCTCACATCTGAGAACGAGAGATTAAATCTGATGACGAGCTCCTGGACTCAGTCTTCCATTTCTCTAAGCAAGCTGCATGAGACCCAAAAGCCTTTGAATGACAAATCTGGCTTGGGTTTCTCGTTGGAGAAACCAGCTCTGAGGTAACAAGTACTCAATCAGATCTGGCATATGAAAAGTTCAAAACGATGAATTTTGTCAAAGACAGTGTGATACACAATGCTTATGAGTCGGTAAAGTACGATGACCAGACCTCTGGGCAACTGAACCAAAATGGCAAAGCTGATATCGGATAAATCAGACCTGAGAACTCCAAGCCAAGATGCCTAAAGAACAGACTTGATAAAGATATGGCGAAAGCTGGTTCTAAGTCGTCTGTTCCCAACCAGTCCAGGTGTGGTTCTAAGAAGGTCAAATCTGTGTGGGTAAAGGTTCAGCCCCAACGAGATCTGAATGGTCCACATACTAAGCCAAAGCTCAACATTTCTGCACATACCCTTATGGACTCACATACTGGAAAGACTGTTAAAGTAATTCAAGTATGGGTCCCGAAAGGGGTAATCCGATCTGGACCCAAGTAAAATTGGGTACCAAAATTTGTTTTCGTGATTGCAGGGTAACAGGTATAAAGCTGGAGAAGAATCTATCATCTGGTACCTGGATAGTGGCTGTTCACGACATATGACGTGAAATCCAAAGCTACTATCATATTTGACACCGCACAAAGGAGCTAAGATTGTGTTTGGTGATAACTCTCACGCTAACACTGTGGGTAAGGGTAAGCTTACCCATGGTAACATCTCCATATCTTATATTCTTGTCATGAGAATTTGTGCTACAATCTGATTAGTATAAGTCAACTGTGTGACAATGGTTACACAGTTAACTTTCAAAAGCACACATGCACAATTCAGAATCCGGATGGTCTGACTGTATTGGTAGGCAAAAGATCGGGGAATACCTACATTATCAATTGGTCAGAGCAGATGGGATCTGAACAGATTTGCCTAGCAGCTGACTCTTCCAAGTGCTGGCTGTGGCACCAAATAATGAACCATCTGAACTTTAAAACCCTTGCCAAATTGAGTAATCTTGAATAGGTTTCTGGTATGCCCAAACTAAATTTTTCTAAGGACAAGATTTGTGCAGCATGTCAGCTGGGTAAGCAGATTCGATCTACTTCAAAAGAAAATGGTCAACGTTCTTCCCGAAGCTTAGAACTTTTACATGTGGATTTTTTTGGTCCTATACCCGTAACCAGCTTAGGGGGAACGAATTACACCCTTGTCGTTGTGGATGATTTTAAAAAATTTACATGGGTGTTGTTTTTAAAATCAAAATCTAAAACTGTTGACCAGCTGATTAAGCTTTTAAAACGTTTGCAAAATGACAAATCTTGTACTGTAAACCGGATAAGATCTGATAGAGGAACTGAATTTTTAAATTATAAGCTATCATCTTATCTGGAAGACATTGGGATAAAGCATGAGCTTTCACCAGCTAGAACTCCTCAGCAGAACGGGCTAGCTGAGAGGAGAAACTGAACTTTAAAAGAAGCTGCTCGATCTATGATTGCTTATTCCGATATTTCACAAAAATTCTGTGCAGAAGCAGTTAACACAGCTTGCTTCACTCAGAACAGATCTATGATTAACAAGACCAATGGAGTTACCCCATATGAGATCTAGAGTGGCAAGAAACCTGATATATCCTATTTCAGGGTGTTTGGGTGCACATTTTTCATTCATAATAATGTTGGGGAACGGTGGTGGATACGGATCCCACTTCCCGGGGCGCAGCGGAAAACAAAATTAGCCCCGGAAAGCGTTCAATACATTCAATAAAAATCAACAAACCATGCATAGGGGGTTCATTGATTGTTACCTTGTTGGCGTCTAGGCGCCTGGCTCCGACCAGTTTCACGAGGAAACCGGCACTTCAAACTGTAGGCGGCGGTAGATCGTCAATTAGGTCCACGACCGGATTCAAGACACCTTCGTCAGCCTGCACTAGAAGGACTGACGAATTCAGCACGGACTGAAACTCCTCGTCAAGCTGATCGGAACAAGTCCGATCAACTTACGTGGCGGCGGGGCGGCGGCACTTGGGCGGCGGCACGGCCGAGAGAGGGGGCGAGAGGAGAGGGGGCGGCCGACTTCAAGTGGAGGCTAGGG
>KQ991563.1:48563-92218 GCA_001598015.1 Dorcoceras hygrometricum | reverse complement strand
GGCGGCCTTATCCTCATTTTGACGGCCCGATCGACTAGGAACATGTTTAGAATACACAGCGACTATTAGATGTGTTTCATGATAGCCGTCATACCCACTATCACATCTAACATACGCTTTAGTGTAATCTAGGTCTTTACTCAACACAATTGTAAATCATTACACACATAATGAAAGTAAAGAATGCCATATGAAAGAATGCGAATGGCGGCCTTATCCTCATTTTGACGGCCCAATCGACTAGGAACATGTTCAGAATACACAGCGACTATTAGATGTGTTTCATGATAGCCGTCATACCCACTATCACATCTAACATACGCTTTAGTGTAATCTAGGTCTTTACTCAACACAATTGTAAATCATTACACACATAATGAAAGTAAAGAATGCCATATGAAAGAATGCGAATATCATATATAAAGATCGTTTGTACAAGAGTCAACAAAACCCACACGCCACAAGTTGGCTAGTTGGGCATCTACTCTAACATGAGATTCCGAGAGTCAACGAAGGATATTGGTACAAGGTCAGTCTCCCTCAGATTGCTACATCAGACAAGGGGAAGGCACCTCTTGTTGCGAAGGTTGAAATAAAAGGGCACCCGGCCCGGGAGATGTTTAGTTTAATTTGTGTAGACATATATTTGCTTGTACAGCTTAGAGAAAAGGTGATAGCAGATGTTGTCTCATTCTTTCAGTTTGAGCAGATTAGAAGTTTTTTGTTCAGTCAAAGATATTGTTGCCAAGGAAGAACAGAAGTTAGCGTGGGCCGAGACAGATTCTCTTGAGACAGCTGTTCAGAGGCGAATGTACATAATAGCCAAATACAGAGAAATGCTTTTGAGGAAATTTCTGGAAGCTCATTGCGAAAATTTCCAATCCGATCAACCCACGACAGCCATTGATCTTCAGATCATAGATTTGCTATCAAATGCTCACCTCTTTGCCTTAGAGACATTATAGACACAGATGAGGGCACACGGACTGAAGTGGGAACGGATATGTAGCTCAAGCCTATTTGAAGGAGAAAATAGAGATCGTGGTGCAGTTATTGCCCAATCAAATACAAACAACAGGTCTTCGTGCTGGATTCAAACCATGATCTTGGTTGATGGGTCCTGGATTATCCAAGAAGGAGGAGATTTTTGGAAACCCATACCACGGCCTTCTAGACAATGGGAACTTCTACCTCAACGACAATACGATGATACTCTTGCCCCGATCAGTGAATTTTTCAAGATGCTTTGAAAACGCTGGGCTGACGTTTTCATAGAAGTTGTACAGTTTTCTGCTTTTAGACTTTTGCAACCAGTTGGTACCCACAATTTTTGCAGAGCCTTAGTTATTAGAGGTACAGTTAGAGACTTAGAAGTAGACCCAACAGAGTTTTGTGGCGTTTTTCGGCGAGGTCCAAATGTACAGTTGATTTCTTATGATTATAGTTCCACTCATCCTGATCCGGATTCTTTGAGAACCAGTTCAACCAGTACTTCTCCGATGGACTTTGTTGCTGATATTCCTGAGCTCGAGCAGTCACTTGCTGCTTCTACTCAGATATTGATGCCTACTACTGCTATTCCTGTGACAGATTTCACCGAATCATTTGCACAGCTCAGAGCTTCAGTTACTCAGCTTTCCATTAAGCAGTTGCGGACTAAAGACAGCATTGGAAATCTCGAGAACCAACTCTTATCAAAGATCGATAATCTTGAGAAAGCTCTTGCAGAAGCTCATACTCAGCAAGACCAAGTCCCTCGAGGTCTTATTAAAAATATCCGACAGGAAGTATAGATTCAAAAAACTTCCTTATCGCTTGAAATGCTTGAGTCTAAGAGAGAGGTTCGGGCTCAATATGTCATCTTAACGATAGATTTGGCTGATATTCGAAAGGAGGTGCAAAACCAGAAAGCGGCTATGCTTGCGTTCCGTGAGGAGTTTCAGGAACATTATAGTACCCTTCACGAGCACCTTGCTGAAATCATAGCCTATATCAATAGAGGCCGTGATGACAAAAAGGGGGAAAGTTGTAGCAACCGAGGTCCTCAGCCGCCTCTGGACGATAAGAGCAGACCTAGTGGTGGTGGTGGTAGTAGAAGTGAACCTCCAAGAAAAAGAGGAAGTGGTGGTTCGCAAAGTGGTCCTATACAAAGAGACTGGAGATATTGGATTGGAGGGAACTGATTATTGGATAGATCTGGACAGTTTTTTAATTGTTTTTCAGTTCTTTGTACAAAACTCTTGTACTTAGCAGTTTTGAATATATATAGACATAGCACGACTTCGAGCTTATCTTTCTTTTTGTTTTAAGTCGTAGGCTGCTAAGTTTTGTCATCACCAAAAAGGGGGAATTGTTGAGATAAAATTTAATAAGTTTTGGTGATAACAAATACAAGACTAAGAACTGAAAATAAGACTAAGATCTGGATATCAAGTATTCGCAGAAAAGGAAGAAAGTATTTCAGATTGGACTGTTGGTATTCGGGAAAGCATCTTTCAGATTACAGTTATCAGGATACTCAGATCCGAGTGTTAGGAACATTTCATTCAGTTTCAGTTTAGAACCAAACAACCCAGATACAAGTATATCAGTTTTCAGAGTATTTCAGATTTGGGCATTCGGGTTTTTGAGTAATTGGGTCAAGTATATCAGTTATCGGGATAAGGAATTCAGACTTAAAGGTAACATATTTAATTCAGGGTAATTCAAATGTTATGTTTCAGTATCAGTACAGAGGCTACGCTTCAGATATTCAGTTATTATTGGAAATTCAGATCTAGCAGATTCACGTTTCTACAAAGGAGTAAGTCTCGTAAAGTATAAAGAGTCGTTCAGATTTGAGTTATAGAAATCAAAGGGAAAAGGTTTCAGATCTGAAGTTATTGATACGAGGGATAAGTTTATTTGAGAACAGCTTTCAGACTTCAGTACTACAATAGATGTGAGCTTCGGAATTCATCAGATGTTATCAGTTGATCAACGGACACAATTTAATTAAGGAAACAAAATCAGAGCTATTTTTAGTAATGTTGCAAATTACGCAGAGTGATTGATACACTATTTACCCAGTTTGGTAAATGAGTCAATTAAGCCCTGACAAGCGGCGATGAAGATATAAATAATTGAAGAATTCAAATGAAGAAGATCTCGGTCAATTTATCTCGCATACTCTTACGCTCTCGAATTTCTGGGAATATCAAGTGTTCAAAATATTCTAAGTCCCAGCATTAAAATCTCGAAGAACTCTTCAAGTCTTTATAGATTTACCTTCGAGATATCTTTTGGTTTACATTTGTAAACAGTTCTTGTTGATAAAAGAACCAGAATATTTACAGTACTCAATTGTTTTGTGTTCTTTGTAATATTCTGATTTGAGTCTGTAACAAACGTGCTACGTGAAGCCGTTTTAGAATATTTCATTCAATTGTATTCCGTAGTGTTATCTGCGTGTAGTTTGAGATTGCTAGGAGTTCACTTGGAGTGAGGCTCAGTGATCGAGTGTATTCAGAGGCTGTGTACATCAAAGTCTTCTAGTGGAACCTTCCTGCAAAGGAAGAAGGGGAGACGTTGGATTTGATATCCGATCTTCCATAAACAAACTCTTGATCCCTGCACTTTTACTTATTTGCCTCGTATTTATTTATATTACTGTTCACTGCTCAATCGGTTTATTTCCGCACAATTTATTGTTAACCGAGCGAACAGCTTTAAACTGAGAGCCTTAGATCTGGTAACTCATATCTGAGTTTAGCGAAGTCTTGTAAAATCGTTTTTAAAGTTTCGAAAAATTAAAATCCAAAGGAGTTCATTCAGCCCCCCTCCCCCCATCTGAACTCCTAGGCCTATTTACGATCCTAATTGATCCTATCATTTTCCACAAGTAAAGACCACCTATGATCTGAACAGATATGCTGAGCTGTATATCAAGGAGATAGTGAGATTTCATGGGGTTCCAGTTTCCATGGTATCAGATAGGGACCCAAGATTCACATTTGCTTTCTTGAAGATATTACATCGAGCCATGGGGACCAAGGTGGCCTTCAGGACGACATTCCATCCCCAAACTGATGACCAATCTGAGTGGGTAATCCAAACAATGGAGGATATGCTCCGTGCATGCGCTATAACTTTCTTGAAAGTGGGATTCGAAGCTTCCTTTGGTAGAATTCGCATACAATAATATTTACCGAGCTTCAATTAATATGGCCCCTTACGAAGCTCTGTATGGTCAAAAGTGCAGGTCACCTATTCATTGGGATGATTTAGGGGAGAGAGCTTATCTGGGTCCAGATATAGTTGAGCAGACAGCCGAAACCATCAGAAAGGTAAGTGATCGGATGTGAATGGCTCAGAGTAGACAAAAGAGATTTGCTGATAAGCACCATTGTGAGCTGAGTTCTGAGGTGGGAGATCACCTATTTCTCAAGGTAGCACCCATGAAAGGGGTGATGAGGTTTGGAAGAAAGGGTAAGCTGAGTCCGATATACATCGGCCCCTTCCACATCTTGGAAAGAGTGGGGATGTTAGCTTATCGGCTAGCACTACCCCCGCAACTATCTGCAGTACAAAAAGTATTTCACGTATCAGCTCTTAGGTAATACATTCCAAGTCCCTCGCACATATTGAGCTACCAACCCATTCAGCTCGCGCCTGATCTAAGTTACGAAGAAGAGCCAGTGATAGTTCTCCTTCGAGAAGACAGAATACTTAGGAATCGATGTATTCTAATGGTCAAAGTTCAATGGGTGATCACTCAGAACGGGAAGCAACTTGGGAGACTGAAGCAGACATTAATAGTCGTTACCTTGAGTTATTTAGGTGAGTTAAATTTCCAAGATGAAATTTTATTTTGAGGGGGGTAGAGTTGTAACGCCCAGAAAATCCGTAAACTGACGAATTAATTAATTTGTTTGGAAAGGTTAAACTGCTATTTTTGCATTTAACATTTCAGATTTCGCCTGAGCTGGTTTCTTCAATTTCTAGCATGGGTGGTTTGTGGACAGTTCCTGCGAGAATGAACCCAAAAACGGTTCAGTTTAAAAAAAAAATATTTTCCACAAATTCTTACGGTTGGTAGATGCCCATTCCTTATGTAAGTACTTTAAACCTACTACACTGTTTTCATCATGGAGATTATATAAGGAAGTGGGAAGCTCCTTTAATCAATGAAACCAACCAACGATTTCCTTAATATTTTCTAAAAGCTTTTCGATTGTGCTTTTGGGATATTCAAAGTCGGAGCTATTCTCTGCGACCTGCCATTCAGCGTAAGGCAAGTAAACTTTGTTTCTTGCTACTTCCGTGAAAGCATATTATTGTGCGCTTCTTGCGTTCTGTTTGTGTTATGTTTGCTTTCTGGCTGCGTTGTGTTTTAGAGTTCAGAGTAACGTTTAAAGGTTTTTCAAATGATGTTAGGATCTGTACGCTATCAGCGGTTTCGAAAATGGTTTTAAGTTCTCAAATGTTTGACAGAAGAGTTTCTGTGATGGTTGAGCTGTCGTCTCTTTCAAATTTATGAGTTGTACGAAAGTAGCTTCAAAGTAGAGTTCTCTGTGTGTTTCCAGAGAATAGGTCGTGCTGGATGGTTAGGGATGAGGTTTTGAGCTGATACACGGAGCTAGTCTAGTTAGAGCGTTGTTCTGGTCTGATTAGCTTAGCTAATATGTTAGAACTTCTCCAAGCTGTTTTCAGTACTCGTGCTGGATGGCTAATGATGAGGTTATGAGCTGATAGACAAATTTGGTCTAACAAAAACAAAGTTCTGATCTGATAAGCTTAGCTAATCTGTTCGAACATCTCCAAGTAGTTTTCATTATCCTATTGTTATTTGTTGGATCTGTTTTTACATATCAGAATCTAAGTTTTGATTCACACAAAATCTGTTACTATTTGACTAATGGCTTTCGTGATATGTGCAGTGCACTTGACTAAGGAGACAGAGAGATATCCAAACTGGAAAGTGAGGGGCCGCCCAAGCTGGCCGAGTTGAAGATATCTTTGCTGGTACAGTAAGGGGACGCCCGAGCTGGAACAGCACTGTCTTTACCACATCGTAGAAGACTTCAAGCTGGATCGCCAGCTTGGCAAAGCAGAAGAGCAGTTCAAGCGCAGAATCAAGCAGAGTTCAAGTGCGGTGAATGAAGCGCAGAATTGTTCAAGCGCAGATCAAGTGCAGCGCATAAGGGCAGTGATTGAGTACGAAGCCAGGTACAAGCGCAGTGCTCGTGTGCAGATCCGATCACAAGCGGAGTACAATATACCTCACTGAACGACTAGCTGAAGGATCAGCTGGGAGGTCAGTTAGGGCATGAGAGCTGTTCTAATAAGAAGACAGATTGGCTCGAGGTGACCCCCAAGGACGAGGAAGAATCTGCATGCTAGGGCACTCGGTCGGTCTCCATAAAACCAAGCTGGCATACCCAAGAAAACCAGCTTGGAGAACAGTTCAAATGAAGAATCTGCTCAGATATATGTCGTAGGTTAAAAACCAGCTGGTTAAGGACAAACCAGCTGGCAAGCTGATCAAGAGCTGATCCAAGAAGAAGGGACTCTATCTAGAAAAGTCATGAAACTTGCTAGATAGAGAAACTCGAAGCTCTGAAGATTATGAAGATCAGCTCAAGAGCGGTTGCAAATGAGAGGAGAAGAAGAGAGCTTTAAACAGCTTGAAGAAGCAACCAGCTCGAACAAGACCAGCTCAGTGCAGACCAGAATGATGAACAAGATGGCAAGCTGGTTAAAGTTAAAACCAGCTCAGATAGCATAACATATGCTATCAAATCTACGAGCAAGGAGATTTGAATACAATGCTACACGACAAATACTGTTTGGTATTCAAATCGACTTGCTTGTAATGTACATTCACAGAACAGTTCTCACGTGATTAAAGTGAAGAAAATCATGCGATGCATTTATTGACAAAGGACGCAAAGTACAACAGTGTCAGAAGACCATTCAACGTCTACTACTTTGTGTCCAACGGACAAATTTTCATGCCAGGCTATAAAACATAGCACAAGCAGCTGATTGAAGATAGTGCTGAGAAGAGCGAAGTCGAGATAGTGTTGTGCGAACCAAAATTTAATCATCAAAAGAACGCACAACACTGAACCTAGGAAGACAATGAAAAACCAGCTCGCACAGAAGCACTTCCCAGTGTGTGAGATTCAATACTTGAGAGATTAAGCATACATTGTAAATCTCACACACGATTCACTCACATATACTGTGAGAGAGCTGATTAGATTAGCTGAGTGAATCAAATCAAATGACTTCCATTGTAGTATTTGGACAGAGACGTTAAACAAGTCTAGTTGTCTTTCGTACTGAGAAGTTAAAGAAGTGTGTGTAGTCTTTCGCACTGAGACAGTAAAGAAGTGTCGCCTTTTTCACTGAGGCAGTAAATAAGTGAGTTAGTCACACGCAGCTTGCGGACTGGTGTTCAGTGATTTGGCTAGGAGTTCTTGCGACCGTGGGTCTTCGGAGTGGGTTGTAGAGTAGGGACGCTGCAATCAAAGTCTTCTAGTGGAATCCTTCCCGATTGCGGAAGAAGGGGAGATGTAGGAGAGTTTGCTCCGAACTTCCCTAAATAAATCAGCGTATTTCTTTACTACTTTACTGAATTTATTCATACGTATTGTATATTTATAACTGTGTTTAAAAAACTGTTTAAAAGGCTTTCAAATTTAAGAGTGCAGTTTGAGTTATTTCTGCATTATTTAAATTCATTACTCAATCTGTATCTCGGTGCACAAGTATTCAAGAACACTGAGCTATTGCAGCTCAAGTAATAAATAACCAGATCGCTTGCTCTATCATCGAGCTGGTATCAACGACCAGCTAGAACCAGGCTCTTGCACTGTGCTGATTTAGCGTCGAACTGGTCATACGCAAAAGCGATCCGGTTTCAGCAATTTCTGCATTATTTAAATTCATTACTCAATCTGTATCTCGGTGCACAAGTATTCAAGAACACTGAGCTATTGCAGCTCAAGTAATAAATAACCAGATCGCTTGCTCTATCATCGAGCTGGTATCAACGACCAGCTAGAACCAGGCTCTTGCACTGTGCTGATTTAGCGTCGAACTGGTCATACGCAAAAGCGATCCGGTTTCAGCATCCAGCTGGAACCAGCTTATTAATCTCCATCTGATTTCAGCGTCTAGCTGGATCCAGCGTCTTTTACTCGATCTGGTTTTTCCCTCTAAGTGCTGGTTATTGACTAAATAACTTTTGTATACACTAATAGAGGGTAAATCGATCCTAAAATTATTCTAATCTCGTATGATTTGTTAGATGATTTCAGTTTGTACCTTGATCCCCTAGCTGTTCTAGTTTACACTCGCGATAGTCTTATTTTCCCCGAGCTGATCTTAAGTTCGCGATCTGTTCGATCTGGTTTTTCCCCAAGCTGATTTTAATTACGATCTAACTTCGTTACTTTAAGCTGAGCTAATTGTTTATTTTTTTAAGTTTGTGAGTTGTTCCAAACGCGTGATCTATTTTCCATCTTCTTAGCAGTTTTGAGCGCGCGATCTGTTTTCCCCTCAGAACTGCTCTAAGCTCGCTAGTCTGATTACCTTAATCTGAGTTGACCTTGTTTGACCTTCATTATTTCTCCTGATAGTTCTAAGTTGTGTTGACTTTCCCTAATCTGAGTTGACCAACCAGTCGTGATCTGTTTTCTTCTCGAGCTGTTCTACGCTTGTGATTCGTTTCTACCCAAAGCTGATCTAAGCTATGGTCTGTTTTATATATTCATACACCCAACAACCTTTTTCAAATGAAAATCGAGTTTTAAACAAAATGAACCGCTTGCGTGTGATCTGATAGTACAAAGGTTTTAATGATATATGGCGAGGTGACGAAGGAGAAATGACAAAAGTTTCCATTCCATAACCAAATTACGGGAGTGTGGATGTCGGTCGACGGACAGGGTGCCCTCGAAACATGAATGTTAATGGGTGATAGATTGCCATAGACCTGATATCAAATGAGCTTGATCAAGATACCCGACCTAAGTAGAGGTTCTGAGCCACATCTCATACAGAAAGTGAATGGGTTATTTTATAACCGCAGATTTTATGAAATTTTATGTTTAATGTTTACTTCCTTTATGTTAATTACTAGGTTTAGTCTGTGTGGACTTTCGCTATTAACAGATTTACTTGTTGAGCCCTAGTCTCACTAGCTTTCATGGTTTCACGTGAGGAGGTTCCTTGAGAGCTGGATGACGTGAGCTGGAACAGACCGAGGAAGTGTGTATCGGTGGGCCAGCGTTTCCATGCTGCTACAAGCCGCATCTCTTTTGTGAACAAATTTGTATTAGACCATTTCAGATCAAATTCTTTCTAAACTGATTTTGAACTACTTGGTTTAGAAACAATTCGAACTGAAATGGTCTAATACAAATTTGTTCATAAAAGAGATGCGCCTGTAGCAGGACGGAAACGCTGGCCCACAGATAAACACACTTCCCCGATCTGTTCCATCTCACGTCATCAAGCTCTCAAGGAACCACATCACCTACATCCATGAAATCTAGTGATCCTAGGGACTAAGCAGGTAAATCTGGTAATAAAGAAGCTTCACACAAACATAACAGATTACATGAAGGAAGTAAACATATAATGTAAATTGTCTTAAATCTACGGTTATGTTCGTCTCGTTATACGGGAGTCCAGATCGTAAAAACACTTTGATACCAATTGTTGGGATAAAAAACAAGTGGGTGTCCGTGAGTTCTCACACAACTCACGTAGGCTCTCACACAGCCTAAGACACCAAACCCTTAAGTTACGTGCAATTTAAAGTTTTTGAAAGATAAAAGCAGCACGCAACACGTAATCGGATTGCGCATGAAACATACCAGTGGCTCTACGAGCTGGTTCAACATATACGATCTGGTATATATTACACTTGAGCTGCAATAGCTCAGTGTTCTTGAATATTATGTGCACCAAGATACAAATTGAGTAATGAAGTAAAATCATGTGAAAACTACTCAAACTTAACTCTTAAAATCGAAAGCTTATTAACAGTTTTAATCGCAGTCAGTAAATATGCAATGCATATGAACGTAAATGCAGAAAGCTGTAAAAAAATACGTTGCAATTTGTTTATGGAAGTTCGGAGCTGAATCTTCTACGTCTCCCCTTCTTCCGCAACGGGAAGGATCCACTAGAAGACTTTGATTACAGCGGCCCCCGCTGCAACCCGATCCTACAACCAACAGTCGCAAGAACTCCTAGCAACCACTGCACACCAGTATGCAAGCTGTGTGTGTCTAACTTAACTTCTTTTACGCCTTCGTGAGAAAGGATACACACACTTCTTTAACATCTCAGTGCGAAATACAACATAGACTTGTTTAACGTCTCTGTCCAAAGGCTACAATGGAAGTCGTTTTTGTTTTTGATTCACGCAGCTAATCTAATCAGCTCTCTCATATATATGTGAGTGAATTGTGTGTGAGATTTACACTGTATGCTCAATCTCTCGAAGATAAAATCTCACACACTGGGAAGTGCTCCTGTCCGAGCTGGTTTCTCCAATGTCTTCCCAAAGCTTGTGTTGTGCGTTCTTCTGTTTTTACATGTTGGATTTGCATAACACTATATCGACTTCGTTCTTCTCGCGCTCAGCTACTTCTGCTTGTGCTCTGCTCTTGATATATATAGCCTGACGCGGAGATTTATCCGTAAAGTAATAGCGGTTGAAAAGTCTTCTGACACTGTTGTACATTGCGTCCTTTGGCTTTAAATGTGTTGCAGGCTTTTCTTTACTTTAAGCACGTGCGCATGGCACTTGAGAAGACAATACAAGAAAATTATTTTTGAATACTGAAAATCTATCCTTGTATAGTCTTGTATTCACTTGGGTATCTCCCACCCCTCAGCAACCATGAATGACACCGGTGGGTTGAGAGATTTGATTGCAAGATGCTGGTGCTGCCTGTGAAGGGAATGGGTAGCACCCATGATTCCACATGCGATGTGGCCACTACTTTATTGATTCACTGCTGAGTTTGGGGGTGGATTGTTGTTGCTGATCGATGAGTCATGATAGTATCCCGATGATGCAATGCACGTTTGAGATATTACATTTTTATATGTTAGCTGGTTTTATAGATGCTCTTCGTACTGAGGTTTGACCTCGTTTTATTTTTCCCTTGTTTGGGGCTGATTTGGTCTGTGTTGGTCTTTGCAGGGTCTTCAGGTAATCCAGCTGGACTGAGTGGATCATCAGCTGGTAGATCCCCGTTTTGAGTCCCAGTTATACATTATGTATTGTATTATAAACCAGGGGATGCCCTACGTGGATATTGTAGTTGGGGATCTGTATTTATTGCATACCTGGATATGCTTTGTTGTTATTTGGTTTTTAAGTTAAAATCAATATTTTGAGTATGATCGTATTTTAAGAGTTTATTTTAGTGCAGGCCCAAAACGAAAAATTTTAACCCATATTTTACGCTTCCGTGTCATTATGATAAGTAATTAATCGGTGTTTTAGCATCTGGGCCTGACATTTTGGTATCAGAGCTTAAACTATGATACACTCGATTCTTTTCCATCACACTTTGAGTCTAGGCACAGAGTTTGGGTTTTTGTTTGTTATTGACTCTGTGATTTCTATGATTTTATTATCTACTTTTGCTTCTTACCTTTGAGTTTTGGTAGATGCCACCGAGGAGAGGTAGAAGTAGAATCGCTAGGTAGGTAGATGGGGAGTCTAGAGCCTCGGTAAGTGATTAGGTTGTTGAACAGCAGAGTGTACCTTTGTATCGTCGAGCTAGACAGGCAGAGGTTGAGGTGGAAGATGTGACTAGACAGATTGGAGAGATGGAGTTAGTTCTGGCTAGATTTCAGCGGACGAACCCTCCTGTTTTTACTAGAGCCGAGGGTGGTCTGATGTTTGAAGGCTGGTTGGAGCATATGGAAGAGTTGTTTGACACGGTGGAGTACTCTCAGGAGAGGAGACTGAATTTGGTTGTTTTGCAGTTGAGAGATCACGCTCAACGCTGGTGGAAGGGTACTTCTCGAGTCATGAGGGAGAGCGGTGCTTTGATTTCTTGGGAGAGCTTCTGTGCAGCTTTTTGGCAGGAGTATACCCCTGAGTCCTACTACAATAACCGTGAGAGAGAGTATGATAATCTGAAGCAAGGGAACATGAGGGTGACCGAGTACGCTAGACAGTTTTCTTCGATTCCGTATGGTGTTAGCTGGTTCTCCTACAACTTATGTGAGGCGGTGGACAGGGCGGTGGACATAGAGGAGAGTCTTTTGGAAGCACAGACTCAAGTTCAGCCAATAGCTGATCACAGTTTACTACCCGTGACAAAAGCGACGCGATCGTTTCAGCCTCCTCAGACATCGCAGCAGTCGAATCTCCAGAGATTCAAGCCTCGAGGAAAGCAGTTCAAGAGGCTATTGAATTCCAGTTCTTCTGGTTCCGTTAGTTCTGGTGGTAGTGGCTCTGGAGGAGTGTCGTGTGGCCAGTGTGGAGGTAAGAATATGAATTCTCAGTGCCACGGATTTCAGGTAACTGTTACAAGTGTGGGCAAATCGGGCACCTGGATAGAGCTTGTCCATCGGCGAAGGGACAGCCCTCTAATTTGTCGCATCAAGGTTCGGCTGGTGGTTCTTCACAAAGATCGCAACCTTTTGACCAATTCCAACGATCAGTATTCCAACCACGAGAACCGTCTAGGTTCGGAGGATCTTGTATACCTCAGTTTTTGGGACCGCAGCAGGCTCAAGTGATTTGACGAGAGAGAATGATGGTCCCAGAAATAGGATCAATAAGCAAATAGGAGTTCAGAAGGGGGGGGTTGAATGAACTCCTTCGATTTTTGAAATCTTTTAAAATGTTTTCAACAAGGCTTGACTTAAGTTCGAGTTACCAGACTTAAGGTATCTCAGTTTTATGCAAGTTTCTCGGTTAACTTGAAAAGTGCGGAATAAAACCGATTGACTTGTGAACAGTGGATAAACACAATATATAAGTGCAGTATGTAAAAGCATAAAGTAAATAGCAAGGGTTCAGAAATTTGTTTCTGTAAGTTCGGACTTCAATGTCCTACGTGTCCCCTTCTTCCTCCTCGGAAGGTATCACTAGAAGATTTGATGAGAGTAGTCCTTCTACAAACACCCGATCCCGTAACCCGCAGCTACGAGAACTCCTAGTATCTCACAACAACAATCCAAGCAGACGCAGCTGCTGGTTTACAACCCTTGTATGTTTTTCGAACTTCTTCACAAAGACAGTTCGTTACAGACTCAAACGGATATGACAATGTATACAAGATATGAGTACTGTAAAATTCTCTGGTTTCTAAAACAAAGAAACTCGATGATTCAACAGGATGAACCAGAGAATGGACTCGAAGGATTTATCTATGAAAATCAACACTTGAATGTTCTTCGAGTCTTGTGAGCCTTTTTGAGTGATTTCAACAAAGTGTAAGCTCTAGATGGATTTTGACAGCGTGACCACAATAGATTAAAATGGCGAAGGATGGTTTCTTCAATCCAGCTTCTTGTATTTATAGGCTTCGATTGCAACGGTCATAAATTCTTCAAAGGAAAATAAATCCCGTTTGAATTACTGCCAAAATTGTACACCGTAATTCCTGCTCCACTACAAGGTAAAAATCCCATTGACAGAGCCAATTTGTCGTATTTCCTTTTCTGTGCAAACAATGAAAAACGGCCTCTGTACATCGTACTATTTACCCAAAATAGTACCTACCTTGTCTCCTTAATTCCAGGCAATAGTACGATCCTGATGATCTTTTCCATTTTGAGTATACGATCGTATTTGAATCAATTTAAACTTGCGCCTGAAATTACATTGATAACCAGATCCAATTATCTTCGTCGTGGCTTCAAATGTTGCGACTGTAAAATACTTCCAAGTATACCCCGACTGGTTTCCACGTGTGATTTTCCAGCGCCTGGTTCTTTATATGACCCAACGACTGGTTAGTTAAAACGCTGTCGTTTTAACTTATTCATACAACATAGTTTGAAGTTAAAGGCCCTCGACTGGTTAACTAAAATACTGTAGCTCTCGTCTGGTTATTGCGCTTCTGTAGCTTGCGACTGGTCTCAATACGTTGTCGCTTCAACTTATTTAAGCGACATCGTTTTGCACACGCTAATATAAGAATTCTTGCGTCTGGATCAACAAACTACTGTTCACTGCGACTGGATTATCAAAACATACTCTCTCGTCTGTTTATGTAACACGTCGACTAACACAAGATACTGTAGCTCTCGACTGTATACTTAACGTCTGAATGAACAAATAACTGCAGCTTGCAACTGATTCGATACCAAGGATAAAATTACTGTAGCTCTCGACTGTATAACCCATCGACTGATTCAAACAAACTACTGTAGCTCTCTTTTGGTTGAATTACTCCAATACGCTGTCGTTTCTAGTACAAATACTTGCGTCTTCATACACTGTTCCTTGCGTCTGTAAATTAACAACAATCCTCACGATTGATTCCTCCTTTCCTATTGTCAACGTCTGATTATCCAAAATAACTTGTCCTATTTTGTTATCACCAAAACTATAAATTTTATCCTAACAATTTCCCCCTTTTTGGTGATGACAAAACATAGCAGCCGACATGAATAAATATGCACAAGTAAATTGCACACGAACTGCTGGAAATCGAATTTCATTAACTGAGAAAATGGTACAGAAGATTTGTACAAGAGATTCTAATCAGTATCCTCTTCTTCTTTTATAAGTTCCACTTCTGCTTTGCCTACATTCTCTCCTTTCTCTTTCTCTTTCTCTTTCCAACCTATCAGACTCCCGTCTATCTGCTTCAATGACTCTTTCCGCGGCCTCTTCTATACTGATAACTTGTCCACTCTCTATAATGTGTCTCCGCGCCTGTTCAGCTCTCTCTGCAAAAGTTTCAGTCGTTGGTGGAAACGTTTGTGTTCTCACAGTACTACGGCGGCTGCTACTGCCTATTTCCCCCTTTTTGGCATCACCACCTCTTATGTAATCGGCGATATCACCAACTTGGGTGGAGAGGCTGAGTATATCTGCTGCTATCTTTGTTTGAAAATCCAATTGTTCGCTCCTGATAGCAACAATTTGCCCATCCAACGCAATGAGCTTGGCATCTTGTTCTCTTTGCTTCTTCTTGATATCAAATAAATCTTGAAAGATAGTGCCTACTGGAGCCATCAAGCCCTTCTTGAGATCATTGATCTGCGTTGCTTGGGTGGTACCTTGCCTTTCAAGAACCCGACAAGCATTCTCAAGGGACTGGCGAAGCAGAACTTGCAATTTGAGAAGATCCCCACGAACACCCAATTCAACAGCATTGACCTTGGATAATATTTCGCAGTTAGAATCATGGATGCGCTGAAAAATTGATGATCTGAGATCTTCAAGAGCATCTGTAAACATAGTGAAATCAACTGGTGCTGATGTTTGATTATCTTCTTGGGCATTCACAGGTATATCCGTAGAGTCAAAGTGCATAGAGACATCAGTGGAGGACGAAGAAGACTCTTGATGTAGCGAGATGGCAGGAGAAGACTCTGGACTTTGTACAAAATATAGCTCCTCCTGTGCAACGCTTGGAAAGATAGCAGGGCCTAGAGCAAAAAGATTATCGGTGGGAGAAGGAGACCTATATACGGTATTGCCACTGGTAGACGCTGAATCAATATCTGAATCTGACTGTACACTAGAAACACTGAGAAAATAGACAAAGTACTCTGTATGTACACCCTGATCAAAATCATCGAGGAAATAGTCTTGAAATCGCTCAACACCCAAATTTTCTACAACTATATCTGCAAAACAACTGGCTAGCCTCAAGCACCCAGACACACTGCAAAGAATAACCTTTGTACATACACGTTGCCACGCCCACGTTTTTGTCAAAGAGGGGGCTGCTTCCCAGTATTGTACCGCTTCAATAAAAGACCCGTTCTGGACAAAAACCTCTTCAACCACTGCTCTTGGTACTTGCCTCTTAGTTACAAACAAAGACAGCCTGCAGCTGCTTCTCCAAAAATCATTTCCTCGTAAAGGGGTCCAAACACCGTCGACTAAAAGCATCGGCCTAACCCAGCAAGTGGATTTGGCCACAGAATAAAATTGTGCAAGGACCACACCACTGTCATCAGTAGAACCAGCAAAAAGTGTTGAAGAACACGGCCTTTCCATAGCCAGACCATGTTCCTTCTGCTGCACGAGAAGATCCTCCAGTGACTTAGAATGTGCAACAGACAAAAGATCAATAATCTGAGAGGCCATTGGGGTCCATGGTTGGCCTGGAGCGGAGTACCGGCGATGAGAATCCAGAAATTGTCGTAACAACACTTCTCTATATTTCGCTAAGATAAACTCCTTCCTCTTCACGGCCATTTCCAAAGATTCTGTTTCCGCCCACTCCAGCATTAATTTCTCTTTCTCTTTCAACTCCTTCAATGCATCAATGTCAGGTACTTTGTTGAGAGAAAAAGAGTGGAAGAAAATCTACTACATCCTTCATCACCCTTGCATGCAACTGAACCAACACTTCAACATCTCCGCAAATCAGCTCAAAAGTTTCACGCGCAGGGCTTCCATTTACAGATTCGTCCTCTACCAAAACTCCTTTCCCTTTATCATGTAATACAATGGATTCACCGAGCCTGAGCTTTGAGATTTCCACGACAGTTATTGACGACAACATCAAATCAGCTGAGATTTGCAAAAGAATATCTTCGATTGGCATGAGTTCTCGGCAACTTGTTTACTGCTCAGAGGCCTTGTGCTAATTCCTGCCGCAACATCAACATCAATTTCCTCCTCTGAATTCTGCCTCTATTTATTCGCAATCTCAAATTCCTCATCAAAAGCCTCATCAAACGCCTTATCAAACCAAGTTTCAACTTTCTCACTTCTGTCAGCATCCTGATGTTTAAAAACTAAATCCAGTTGCGCCAAGACTTGTTCAATGTCTGGTTGTAACTTCACAACGTCTGGTATTTAATTCACTGTTTAGCACGTCTGGATTTAACTTTGCACTTCTGTTTCTTCTCATCATAACCATCTTCAGATTTTAGCTTTTTGTCGATATTCTTTGTATTGAATCATTTCTCCAAATCTCTGTTTGCAATATCTTCTTCACAATATCTCTGTTTCAATTTCTGTATCAATCTTCTGTTACATTTCTCTCATTTGATCCAGATCCCTTCTGTTCATTCAATCAAATTTCTTTTTACAAGATTCCTTCAAAGTGATCGTTCCAGACTTCTACTGTAGACCTTCTTCTTCTAACCTTCTCTGTACGCTGTACTTCATATTTCTTCTTCTGATTTCATCAACTTCATCTCCTGCTCATTATCTTTTCTTCGCCTTTTACCAGATGCCTCCGATACATTCAATCTTTCTTCCAGATTTCTACTGAGCAGCATCACATTTGTTCTCTTCATCATCTCTGCATCTGGTTTATGTGCGTCTGTATTAATTTCTTCAACTATTGCTGTGTCTGGAATTAATCTGCGTCTGGTTTTGTTTATTTTGTTCCAGTAGACTGGTTTTTGTTCTTTGTTCCAGTCGACTGGTTTATGCACAACTCTCCATCTGGTTCTTTTCTTTTGCAATTGCTGGATTTTTTTGTTCATTCCAGTCGACTGGTTTTTGTGCTTCAATATTGCATCTGGTTTTGCTTAACATTCCAGTCGACTGGTTTTAATTCTTCTGTTTGCGTCTGGTATTTTTCTTCATTGCAACAATCTGGATCAGTTATTGTAGCAACTGGTTTAATTCTCTTCAACAGAAACTTCTCAACTTTCTGCCAATTATCGTTTCTTTGCACTTCTTCAATCACAACCAGATTTCTTCTATTGGAGAAATCTTCCAGATTTCTCCCGACTTCTTGTTTGATACGTCTGGATTTTTCTGTTAATTCCAGTCGACTGGTTTTTTTTCTTCAACTCTGCATCTGGTTTTTCCTTTTCATTCCAGTCGACTGGTTTAATTCTTTCCTGTGCAACTTCTTCTTTTCTTTCTTGTTCCAGCGGCTTTTCTTCATCAGACTTTCTTCCTAAGTTGATCCAGACTTCGCCTGTTGCTAAAACAGATTTCTCCTGTTTACTCGATCAAATACTCTGTACACGATTTCTTCATTTGATCTCTTTTTCATCGAATATTATTTGTTGCTGCTGAATACTTCGCTTCTGATTATTCTTTGCGTCTCAATTTCTGCCGGTTTTTCCTTTTCATTCCAGTCGACTGGTTTAATTCTTTCCTGTGCAACTTCTTCTTTTCTTTCTTGTTCCAGCGGCTTTTCTTCATCAGACTTTCTTCCTAAGTTGATCCAGACTTCGCCTGTTGCTAAAACAGATTTCTCCTGTTTACTCGATCAAATACTCTGTACACGATTTCTTCATTTGATCTCTTTTTCATCGAATATTATTTGTTGCTGCTGAATACTTCGCTTCTGATTATTCTTTGCGTCTCAATTTCTGCCAGCGTATCAATTGTTTGATCACAACTCACAATCTTCTTATCGCATAGAACCAAATCTCTCTTTCTGATTCTTCTCCAGACTTCTACAATTACTGATTCAACTTATGTTGTCTACCACATAGTATTTTTCTTTACGTGACATTCATATAGATTTTCTACTATTTCTTCTGCACACTACATAAAGATGTTAGTAACACAATAATAGGTTTTGTGTAATTCAAAACACATTCTGGAGCAACCAGCTGCTGGAATTATTTAGGAGCAAACAGCTGCTGGAGCGTAAAAGGCAAATCACAAGACGACAAAAGGCCTGCAAAAGAAAGGACACAAAGGACAATCCCTGTCGATACTTTAAAGAACACATTTGAACGGGAAGAATTTGTGTCCAACGGTTTTAATTTGAACAGAGGCTTATATACGAGAAGAACGCCATTGAAGAGCAGTGTCGTTGCAAAAAAAAAAAGTTGGTTGCACAGTGCACCAACAGAGGGAAGAAAAATAGAAGCAAAGCTCTCAACTATCATTTAAGAGAAAGCTTAATTGCAGTTGACAGCTGAGCTAGAATTAGCTTCTGTAGAGCAACGTCCCAGTGTGTGAGATTTATCTTTTGAGAGTTGAGCGTTCACTGTAAAAATCTCATACACAGATTAACTCGCACATTTCGTGAGTTGAGCTAAATTGATTAGCGAGTGAATCAAAACCCAAATGCAAACAGTTTCCGTCCAAGAACGAAGACGTTAAACTCTGTGTATGTAGTCTTTGAACAGAGACATTAAACAAGTTCTGAGTGAACAGCCGAGGGCTGGTAGAGTCTAGGAGTTCTCGCAGCTGCTGGTTGCGGGATCGGGTCTGTACACGATGTATAGATCAAATCTTCTAGTGGAACCTTCCGAGGAGGAAGAAGGGGAGATGTAGGACATTGAGGTCCGAACTTCCAGAAACAAATCGATTGAGTATTGTACTCTGTAATTCATTCCGCTTATGCACCTTAATTTTAGCACGCACGCATATTTCAGAATATACACTTGCACACACAGTTGAACAGATTTATGTTCAACATAAATCTGTCTCCGGTGCTCTCGCTTTAAAAATATAAGGATTCATTTCTGGTGTTTTCCGTATTTTTTATAACATACCAGATCTGTCTCCGGTGCTCTCGCTTTTAAGTGTTCAAGAACCAGAGGTATTGCACCTCCTTGTGATAAGCAGCGTGCAAAATTTTTCAATTTCTCAAAAACTGCGCTTGCTAACATTTGATCCTTTTTAAACCGGACCAACAGAGAAAGCTGATGATATGCCTGGGGGAGTGATTTCAGGAACATATACTATCTTTGACTTTCCTGCACGAGTTTTGTTTGATACAGGAGCATCACACTCTTTCATATCTGATTTGTTTGTGCATGAGTGTGGGTTGAGTTCTACCCCACTGTGTGATGTTGTATCTATTTCTACTCCTGCTGGCGTGTGGTTGATGTCTCGTGAAGTGGTTTTAGATTGCGTTATTAGATTCGATGAGAATTTGTTGGTGATGAATTTGATTTCCTTAGAGATTAGAGATTTTGACTGCATTTTGGGCATGGACATGCTGTCTAGTTATAGAGCGACTGTAGATTGTTTCCATGGTGTAGTGAGGTTTAGACCTCAACTCGGGGAAAATTGGGATTTCTATGGTGCTCATTTGCGATCGAAGATTCCACTAGTGTCTTCCATGGAGATGTTTAGTCTGTTGTCGTTAGAGAACTCAGGCTTCATGATTTATGCCCTGGATGTTTCCCAAGAATCACGGATAGAGTTGAGTGATGTCCCGATTGCTCGAGAATTCCTAGATGTGTTTCCGGATGAGATTCCTAGATTCCTTCTGAGACGAGAGATTGACTTCAGCATAGATTTGGTGCCGGGGACAGCCCCGATTTTGAGAGCCCCATACCTTGGCGCCAGCTGAGTTGAAGGAACTTAAGGACCAATTGCATGATCTTCTAGAGAAAGGTTTCATTAGGCCGAGTATGTCGCCTTGGGGAGCTCCGATTCTCTTCGTGAAGAAGAAGGATGGATCTATGAGGATGTGTGTTGACTTTCGGCAGCTGAATAATGCAACGATTAAGAACAAGTATCCGTTGCCGAGAACTGATGATCTGTTCAATCAACTGCAGGGATCGGCAGTGTATTCCATGATTGATCTGCGATCTGGTTATCATCAGTTGCGAATTAGAGATGCTGATGTGGAGAAGACGGATTTTCAGACTAGATACGGGCATTATGAGTTTTTTGTGATGCCGTTTGGATTGATGAATGCCCATGCTGTCTTCATGGATTTAATGAACCACGTCTTTAGTGAGTATATTTATCATTTTGTGATTGTCTTCATAGACGACATCTTGGAGTACTCGAGGAGCTATAGGGAGCATAAGGAGCATTTGAGGATGGTGTTGCAGAAACTGAGAGACTCACAGCTCTATGCGAAGTTCGGTAAGTATGAATTTTGGTTAGATAAAGTAATATTTTTGGCTCATGTCATATCTGCGGAAGGTATTTCGGTGGATCCCAGTAAGGTCGAAGTGGTTGTTAACTGGGAACGACCTAGGAATGTTTCGGAGAACCATAGTTTCTTAGGTTTGGCTGGCTATTACAGACGTTTCATTGAGGGGTTTTCTTCAATAGCCAACCGATGATGCAGTTGACCCAGAAGGATAGAAGATTTCTGTGGACAGATGAGTGTGAGTCGAGTTTCCAGTTGCTCAAGGGAAGTTGACTACTGCTCCTGTGTTGGATTTACCTGCGGGTTCTGGAGTTTTTGTGGTTTGTTCCGATGCTTCTCTGAATGGTTTGGGTTGTGTACTCATGCCGAACGATCGTGTGATAGCCTATGCGTCTCGACAGTTGAAACCCAATGAGACGAGATATCCCGTTCATGATCTAGAGTCGGCTGCCATTGTTTTTCCCTGAAGATTTGGCATCATTATTTGTATGGTGAGCAGTTTTTGGTGTAAACAGACCACAAGAGTTTGAAGTATATCTTCACTCAGTCAGATCTGAATATGATACAACGTCGTTGGATGGAGTTGATCAAGGATTTTGACTGTGAGATTCAGTATCAGCCTGGGCGGATGAACTTAGTGGCAGATGCCTTGAGTAGGAAAGCCCAGCCTGCAATTGGGTTGTGTACTCATGCCGAACGATCGTGTGATAGCCTATGCGTCTCGACAGTTGAAACCCAATGAGACGAGATATCCCGTTCATGATCTAGAGTCGGCTGCCATTGTTTTTCCCTGAAGATTTGGCATCATTATTTGTATGGTGAGCAGTTTTTGGTGTAAACAGACCACAAGAGTTTGAAGTATATCTTCACTCAGTCAGATCTGAATATGATACAACGTCGTTGGATGGAGTTGATCAAGGATTTTGACTGTGAGATTCAGTATCAGCCTGGGCGGATGAACTTAGTGGCAGATGCCTTGAGTAGGAAAGCCCAGCCTGCAATGCTAACATCGTTGAGTATATCCAAAGTCCATGAGCATTTGGGGACTTCTGGATGGCGTTTTCAGCCAGATGGTCAGTACTTCTTAGTTTCTTATTTTCAGGTGGAACCACAGATTTTCGTAGACATTAGAACAGCACAGAGGACTGACCCATATATTCATGAGTTGAAGATAAAGGCCCATAATGGTCAGTCAGAATATTGTACTATTGCTTCTGATGGATGTCTGAGATTTCGTGGTAGATTGGTTATTCCAAACCTGATCGATTTGAGGAAACGATCATGAATGAGGCCCACTGCAGTCGTTATAGTGTGCATCCAGATGAGAAGAAGATGTATCATGCCTTTGAAGTCGCACTAATGGTGGGAAGGCATGAGAAATGACATCTCTGGATTTGTAGCTCGATGTCTGAACTGCCAACAGGTCAAGGTCAAGAGGATGAGACCTAGTGGATTGTTTAAGAGTTTAGAAGTGCTTAAATGGAACTGGGAGCATGTTGCCATGGATTTTGTGACTCATTTACCTCGTTCGAATAGGTGATGAGATGCGATTTGGGTTTTTGTTGATAGGATTTCGAAGTCAGCCCATTTCATTCCCTATGATGTGAAGTGTTCCATGAAGAAGATGGCGAGACTGTACGTTGATCACGTGGTGAGATTGCATGGAGTGCCGATTTCGATAGTGTCTGATAGAGATCCACGGTTTACTTCCCGATTTTGAAAGGGCTTGAAATCAGTGATGGGTTCGTGATTGGCTATAAGTACAGCTTATCTCCCTCAGATAGATGGCCAATCTAAGAGAACTATACAGACCTTGGAGGATATGCTGCGAGCTATAGTGATGGATTTCGATGGTCGCTGGCAGGATTCTTTATCCCTGGTAGAATTTTTGTACAATAATAGCTACTGTGACTATCGGGATGGCACCATTCGAGGCTTTGTATGGTCGGAAGTGTAGATCACCGATTTGTTGGGAAGAAGTTGGTGAGAGACAACTATCTACCTCTGAGTTTGTGCAGCATATGAAAGATCGGGTTGAGCTGATTCGAAGCAGAATGAAGGCTGCACAAGATCGTCCAGCTAGCTATGCTAACAAGAGGCGTAAGCCTTTGGAATTTCCGGTTGGTGATCGAGTGTTTCTACAAGTTTCTCCTTTCAAGAGCGTGATGAGATTCAGGCTTAAGGTAAATTAGCTCCTAGATTCGTTGGTCCATTTGAGATTGTTGAGAGGATTGGACCCTTGGCATATAGATTGCAATTTCCTGCTGAGTTAGCAGCGACGCATGATCCAGATCCGTCCCATGTGCTGAGGACCGATGAAATTGAGCTGGATCAATCCCTGAGTTACGTCGAATATCCAGTGCAGATTCTGGATAGGAAGGAGAAGCAGCTGCGAAATAAGACTATTCCGTTGGTGACGGTCCAGTGGAGCAAGCATGGTAGAGAGGAAGCTACCTGGGAAGTTGAAGAAAATATGAGACAGAAGTGGCCTCATCTATTTGAGCATATGCAGTAGTAACCCAGGTAATCTCTAGCTTGCTGATCTGTGTTGAGTTGTTTTTATACTTTAGGAATGTTGAATGGTTATATTTCAGTCCTGGTGATTCTTTGGTTTCCCACAGTTTTGATCTGTAGTTGTTATTTGATTTCGAGGACGAAATCTCTTAAGGTGGGGAGGATGTGAGGGCTGTAATTAACCGATTTAAATTAGTTCTAAGTTAGGAGCAGATTTGAGGTAATAGTGTGTAAGATGTTCAAGGAAAATCTGATCGGAATGAAGATTTAAATCGGAGAAGCGTGCCATATGAATTATCGGGTATCCAGCCTAGGAGGACGGGACAAAGCTTTTCGTTGAAATCATATTTGTATGCGGGTAGATTTGAGTACTTGAGTACTGAGCTGGAGAGAAATGCCCCGTGCGCGCGAGATGGTCGCATTGCATGGTCTGGATTGGTTTGTGTATTGGTGTAGATCGGTTCGTGGATTCCAGATTTGAGTAAGAACAGGGTGTCCAGATCTGGAGGCAGTGCGACGTCGTTTTGGGTTACCAGTGTAGACGCTGGTTGAGTGGAATCGATGCGACGTTGTTTCGTGAATACCAAATTTGACGTTGGTTGAGTGTACTATGTGCTGGTGATGTGATATGGAAGTACAAGCTGGTTGGGCGTATATGTTCCACGAGTGTGAGCAGCTGTGCGTACCAGATTTGAGGAAACAGATTGTTGGTACGTGCGTGAGTTGGTATCAGATTTGATATGAGCTGGTAGGTGCACGGGAATCGATGCGGGATCGCGATCAGGTTTGGCATAGGAGATCTGAATTGGTGGTAGAGTAACATGCGTGCATGACGCCCAGAGCTAGATGCTCCCATTTGAACAGCGCTTGTGATCAGATCTGGATGTGCGAGCGGTTTGTGGTCCAGATCGAAGGAGTGCAGATAAGGGTCAGCTTTGGTGGGAGCTGGTCTACGTGATCTGTTTATCCTGGCGAGACTCCTGCGTGACTTCGTTTGGTAGTAGCCAGATCTGGTGTAGTGTAGAGGAGTCAGATCTGGTGTGGTGCTCAGATCTGAGTTGGTTGACTTTCACTGTAGCGTTGATTGGGAGAATATATAAGTGTCAAACACTTAGTCAACTCCCAAAGAACCTTCGATACATTTACTGTTCTCCATACCCTCACTTTTCATCCGAAGAAAAATCCTTCGATTGCCGTCGATTTACGCCGTCGCTTGGAGTAAGGTTGGTGGTGCTGAGCTCGTCTCCTCTAGATCGTTCCATTGGTATCACTTTGGAACCTTGGGTCGGCGTGTTGAGGGAGTGCAAAGTAGTTGCAGTGTTCGTTTCTTTCATGATTCCCAGCCAGTAGTTTCTTCCGTTCTTTTGAGCTCTGGGATTTGAGCTTTCAGACAGCTTCTGTTGAGTTTCTTGGTGAGTTAGATTGCAGCAGATCTGAGCAGGTTGTTGGAGCTGTGTTCTCATGCGTGAGCAGCTGGTTGTGAGCTTGGCTCTATTCTTCTCGTCAAGAGCCACTGCGTTACTTCTTGTTCTCTTGGTACATTTAGACACCTCATCCAAATCATCAGCAAGCACACATTTCTTTCACTGGTTGATTGAGCCAGTTCTTTGAGGATACTTTAAATCTTATTCTCGTAGAACTGAAATCCAGCACCAGTGATTGTATCCCTTCTTATTTGGGATACAATAATCAGTTCTGATCCAGTCTACCCAAGGACTGAGATCCTATGATGAACTAATTATAGTTGCGCTTAGTGATCCGACCTGCACTTGATCACTGCGCTTGTCTATGCGTCGGCACTTGAACACTGCGCTTGTCTATGCGTCGGCACTTGATCTGCGCTTGAATATTTCTGCTCTTCATCGAATCTCTCTGCGATTGATCACTGAACTGCTCTTGTACCAAACTGGTGAACCAGCTTGATGTTCCCTGCAACCTGGAAGTCTTCTGTTGTACTAGCTCGGGCGTCCCCTCATTGTTCCAGTCTGGATATCTCCCTGTCTTCTTAATCAAGTGCATTGCACATTGTTAGAGTAGATGCCCAACTAGCCAACTTGTGGCGTGTGGGTTTTCATTGACTCTTGTACAAACGATCTTTATATATGATATTCGCATTCTTTTATATGGCACTCTTTACTTTCATTATGTGTGTAATGATTTACAATTGTGTTGAGTAAAGACCTAGATTACACTAAAGCGTATGTTAGATGTGATAGTGGGTATGACGGCTATCATGAAACACATCTAATAGTCGCTGTGTATTCTGAACATGTTCCTAGTCGATTGGGCCGTCAAAATAAGGATAAGGCCGCCCGAGTTCGAGACTAGTATCTGCGATGCGAAGTACCATGTTTCATTGGTAGAGAACATTGTGATGTTCTGAGCATGCAGATAGATAGTGACCTGGTGATCTATCGAACTACCCTCCTTCGGACTTTCCAAGTGGTTACCATTTGTCGAGTGGATAAGTCCGAGGTCTTGGTTGTACTGATTAGTCCTCATGACTCGAAACGTCATTGAGACTCTACATGATAGGCGTCTCTCTTTGACCCGTTTGCCGACTCACTTGGGGTCATAAGGCGTCGGGATTGGGTGAGACCCCGATGCGTGTAGGAGTCGATGCATCGTTGTCGAGGATTCACCGCTCGCAGACATGCGTGGATATCCTATGCTATCTGAGGGGATAATAGTGTATAAATCTCTGGCCAGAGTACTAGAAGTGTTTTAGGTAAATGTGTTTACCTAGTTACACTCGCGATGTCACTATTCTGATCTCCAAGATGTACGCATAGTTATTGGATCTATAGCGACTCTCGATTTACCAATGGTCGTTGATCTGATCGGGATATATGGATTGAAAGGACCGTACTGTACGCTAACCACGACCGATTGGTTCTTGCAGGCACTATCAGTGATACCTAAGATTTACCAATGGTCGTTGATCTGATCGGGATATATGGATTGAAAGGACCGTACAGTACGCTAACCACGACCGACTGGTTCTTGCAGGCACTATCAGTGATACCTAGGGGATCATGGGGCGATGTTGCTAGACGCTTTACCATGATCCGTTGGGTAGGTCCGGAATTGTGATTCCGGAGTCACAATGGTTGTGGGCCCACGGCTAGCTGTATCCCTGAACCATTGAGGGTCACACAAGTACTGGATTCGAAACTCCCACACGGATACTCAGCTCAATGTGTTGAGCACGAGAAGAGGATTTCGGGAAGTACGACTTCCTAAAAGTCAACAGGGGTCAAACCGGGGTTTGACTCTGTTGAGGGGCAAAACGGTCATTTTGCTATTTAGGGTTAGATGATCTGAAAAATTGTTTTTCACATCATAACATTCAGTTTTGGAAACTGAGTCGATCGGTCCGATCTGATCGGCGATCGGAGTTACGATTAAGTCGCAGCGATTTATATCGTCATTTGGACCCGGGCCCGTTGGACCGGCCCAAGTCCAACTTTAAGTCTATATATGTCTAGACTTAATTAAGAGACTTAATCATTATTGTCATAACACTAAACCTAAACCCTAGTGCATAGCCGCCCTCCCCTCCTCTCCACTCAAGCCGCCGCCGCCGCCGCCCTTGCGCCGCCGCCGCCGCCGATTGTCGCCGGAAGTTTGTTCCGGCCAGTTTGACCCCGGCCAGTTCGACGTGGAGAATCCGATCGTGCTGATCTCGTCAGGACTTCTAGTGCAGTCTGACGAAGGAGCCTCGAGTCTGGTCGTGGACCGGATTGACGAATCTACCGCAATCAACCGAGAAGCGCCGGGTTCTTGAAACACCGGTTGGAGCCAGGCACAAGTGCCAGACAGGTGACCTGCTAAACACCCTATGTATGTTGATACGTATGTTTGTTTGACTATTCGTATTGATCGCATCCCGGTAAAATTTTTGTTCTTCCGCTGCCTGCCGGGGTGCGGATCCGGATCAATCCCTACAATTCTAATCTGTAGAAACATATCCAACATGTTATAAAATAACCCGTTAAACTTTTCTGTATGAGATGTGGCGCAGAAGCTCTCCTTAGGTCTGGTCGTTTGATCAAGCTCATCTGATATCAGGTGTATGGGGATTAAATCCCAAACTGTACTATGTGAAGGGGTATATAGGCTCGTCAACCCATAATCCTGGTCTTTCCTGATTGAAGGGGTGTACTCGTTCGTCATCCCGCATCCTCACCCTTCCTATGTTGACGTCTGTTATCTTTGTCCCAAGTCGTGAAACTTTGAAATCATTTTCCTTAAAGTTATGAACTATGGCAGGGAAATTTATGTCAATTCTCCTTCGTAACCATGCCATAGAACAGTAAAACATTGCTAACAGATCGCACACAAGAGGTTCGTTGCTTAATAAAAACTCCTTTATCATTTGAAAATTTTGTTGGGTGTACGACGTAACACAACTAAAGAAATCCTGAAATAAGCTCAGGAGAGAAAACAGATCAGGGAAGTAAAAACAGCTTAAAGTGAGCAAAACAGATTACAAGCGTAAAACAGCTCAGAGAATAAAACAACATACGGGCATAAAACAACTCTGGTTGAAGAAAACGGCTTATGGGTGTAAAACAGCTCAGGGTGAAGAAATCAGCTTACGACTGTAAGAAAGCTCAGGGTGAAGACAGCTACGGCTGGTTGGTCAACTAAAATTAGGTAGATCAGACCGAATCGCGAGCTTAGAGCAGCTCGAAGGGAAAAACATATCACGAGCAGACCGGATAATGAAACCAGATCGCGAGCGGACCGGATAAGGAAGCCAGATCACGGAGCAGATCGGATAAGGAAACCAGATCACGAGTGGATTGGACAATGAAATCAGCACGGTTGTGAGGACTGTAATTAATCGATTTAAATTAGTGCTAAGTTAGGAGCATATTTGAGGTAACAGTCATATTTAATTGTGTAAGATGTTCGAGGAAAATCTGATTGGAATGAAGATTTAAATCGGAGAAGCGTGCCACATGATTTTTTGGGTATCCAGCCTAGGAGGACATTTCAAAGATGTTCGTTGAAATCAGCTTTGGATGCGGTCAGATTTGAGTATGAGTCCTGAGCTGGAGATAAATGCCTCGTGCACGCGAGATGGTCGTGTTGTGTGGACCGGATCGGTTCGTGTTCTGGTGTAGATCGGTTCGTGGATTCCAGATTTGAGTAAGAAGTGGGTGTCCAGATCTGGAGGCAGTGCGATGTTGTTTTGGGTTACCAGTGTAGACGCTGGTTGAGTGGAATCGATGCGACGTCGTTTCGCGAATACCAATTTTGTCGCTGGTTGAGTGCACTATGTTCTGGAGATGTGATCTGGAAGTACAAGCTGGTTGCACGTATCTGTTCCACGAGTGTGAGAAGCTATGCGTACCAGATTTGAGGAAACAGTGTGTTGGTACGTGAATGAGTTGGTATCAGATTTGATATGAGCTGGTAGGTGCGTGGGAATCGATGCGGGAGCGCGATGTGGTTTGGCATAGGAGATCTGTGTGAAAACCCAGAAATTTAGTTCTCAGAAATACAGCCGAAAAAATAAAAAAACTCAGCTTTGACACGGTCAACTCAGATCTGGGACAGTCAACGGTCAACTCCGATCTGGGACAGTCAACGGTCAACTCAGCTGGTCAACAGTCAACTCAGCTTTGTAAAAGTCAACTCAGCCCTCAGCATACCCAGACAGATCACGCGCACAGATCACACATACGGATCAGCTCACGAACTTCAGCAAGCTGTTATACGCGTACATATCAGATTACGTTTGGAAAGCCAACAATCGTAACTACCGATTTAAAGGAGATTAATGGCCAATTAAACCACCCAATTCAATGCCTAAATCGTTACTCTTGTAATATCCAGATTTATGACCATCAAATCAGGAATTTAAGGTTGTAACGGCTGACTGATAGGATCAATGGAATCGAAAATATGATTAAAATGAGCTTCGGAGTTCAGAAGGGGGGTTGAATGAACTCCTTTCGATTTAATATTTTCGAAACCTTAAAAATGATTTTATAAGCCTTCGCTCAACTCAGATCTGAGTTACAAGATCTAAGGCTCTCAGTTCTAATTTGTTCTCTCGATTGACAAATAAGATGTGCGGAAAGAAATCGATCGAGCAGTGAACAGTATAAAACAAATGTGATGCAAATAATTAAAGATAGAGTTCAGGTTTGTTTATGGAAGTTCGGATATCAAATCCTACGTCTCCCCTTCTTCCTTTGTAGGAAAATTCCACTAGAATAATTTGATGAATACAACTCTTGTAGACACCCGGTCACTGAGCCTCGCTCCAATGAACTCCTAGCAACCACAACTAAGCAGATACACTGCTGTTTACAATCAAATAAATTTTCGTACTGCTTCAAGAAGCACGTTCGTTACAGACTCAATTTTGAATAATACAATGAACACAATATTCGAGTACTGTAGATCTTCTGGTTTCTATGACAATGAAACTCGATTTACAAAAGTAAACCAGAAGATATCTCGAAGATAACTCTATTAAGAACAAAGGAATGTTCTTCGAGATTGAACACTGGGACTTAGAATCTTTTTCGAATAGACACTTGAAAGTTCCCAGAAAATATGCGAGACCGTTATGAGAGCTTGTAATCGATCGAATAGTATCACCGAGAGTAACCGAGAGCTTATTCATTTGAATTCTTCACCTATAAATACTCTTCGTCCTCAACGGTCAATATATGAACCAGTAGACACAACCTTTGATTGCAAATGTGAGACCCGAAAAGTTAAGAAAGATTAATTGAGTTAATTAATTGGGTTAACATAGACCATATTTGGGCTTGAACAGATCTGGGATGAGCCGGCTTTGAGTTGGTATGCTTGGTGAAGTTATCGGGTTCGTTTAAGTCCTTGGAACAGATCTGGAGAGTTGGAGTTTTCCCGCGAGAACTGATCAGATGTGAGTGTTGGTGATCGCGTTCAGCAGTGGTGATGGAATCTGTTGTCGTTAGGCAGATATGCATACACTAGCGTGTTTCTATAACGAGTAGCTAAACTACGTCGTTTGGATTAGTTGGAATGATGGCGTTTTGGTTTAGCGAGCAAGATTCAGATTTGAGGCGTTGGTCTTCAGATTTCGATAGGATCTGAGTGTTAAGAAGCGACGCCGTTTTGCGTTTCAGATTCCATTTGCGTTAGCAATTCAGTTTCGAGTAGCGAGGTGTTGTGTCCAGATGTGATAGTGGACCCTGAGCGACGTCGTTTGAGTAAGTCAGGATCTGTTTTGGCGTAATGTCATATATGATGTGAGATTCAGATCCGAGTGGAAAATCATCTTTGTAAATTAAGTTGTCGGTGGGATCTGTTCTTCAGACTTGAGCAGATCTGAGATATAATTAGAGGACTTGGTCTTCGTTTCCCTGTATTGTTTCCCGACACTTAGAATATTTTTCGTGAGCAAACTCTGTCGCGATATCCTAGCTACTGTTCACCGAACCTTATCTTCTCTGATTGCCGACGGTAGATAGCTCCGACCGAAGTAAGTGGTAGCGCTGGACTCCTCTTGCTAAGACACTTCGTTTGGTGCTGCTTTTGGAAGCTTGCGTGAAGCTGGTGAGGTGTGCGAAGACATCTCCCTTCTCTAGTCTGTTAGCATAAGCTTCGGATTTTGCCTGCCGTTCAGGTAACTTGTTGGGTGAGTGTTAAGATCCTACCTTGTGCTTCGTTTAGATCCTTCTGTTGTGTTAGACGGGTAGGAAAGATTTGGTTGAGCTCGTAGCTCCCAAATTCGTAATTTCTGTGCTACTGTCCCTGAGCTAGTGTCTGTGTTTGGCTTAGCAGTTGCGAGATCTGTGTTGCTTGGGACTGTTTTGTGGTAATTGTAGCTCAGAAGACTTTAGGTACGGATGTGAGCTTGTTTTACAGCTTTGGATTGAGCATGGGTGATTATGTTTGCTGCTGTGTATGCTTTGCTTCGTTGCATATGTATGTGTTGGATATTTTATTTGTTGCATACACGCATTTATCATATTGAGCTCAGATCTGTGGTAGCCGTGCCTTTTGTTCCTTGTTGTATTGATCTGTGCGTACCAGGATGCTTGTTTAGAGGCCGAGCGGGTAACTCCCGTCACCCTCATCTCCCTGCTGGGATCTGTTAGCCACTATGAGCGGAGTGCGTAGCTCCCACACCTCATGAGTTGGGCAATAGCAAGTTGAGATGTGTTTGCATCTAGTGCCGTGTGCTGAGACGAGTGGGTAGCTCCCATAAACTCACACACCCCGTGGCCACCATTAATCAGTTGTATATGTTCTTGATCAGCTTTGAGATTCTGGCACCCTTCCATTGGTTGTAGCCTTCTGTTTGTACTCAGCTGCTCATGCATAGCATTTTCATATTATCTGTTGCTTTCCATTAGCTGTTTTATATTTCTCTCCGTAACTGGGGCTTGACCCCATGTCCCTCTGGGCTGGTGTTGTTTGCCTGTGTATGTGTTTTCAGGTTACCATGGTTACTCAGCTGGTCGTGGAATAGACCCAGCTGGAGGTGCCCCATAAGGTGGTTAGAGTGTCCCAGTTAGCGTATAACATATATGTATAAGCACTGATAGCCGGGGAGTGCCATGTGCTTTATTGTATTCCAGTTGTATTCTGCTTGTATCTATTGAATGATGTACTGTTGTACTGAGTGACTTGTAAACTGTGATATTTTGAGTATTGCAGTATTTTAAATTATGTAATCTTTCAATCAGGCCAAAAGCGAAAATTTAACAACTGTTTTATTGCTTCCGCTACTGTTTGTGTGGTTTAACTCTGTGTTTGTGCACGAGGCCTGACATTTTTTATATCAGAGCTTAAGCTGGGATAAGCTCAATTTCTTTTGATCACACTTGAGTCTAGGCACAGTGTTGCTTGTTGCATGTGCATGACTGTGTGATTTACTTGTTCTGTGATATATTTCTTGCTGTGTGATCTTACCCTCTTAGTACCTTTCTAGATGCCGCCTAGGCATAGGGGTAGAGGTAGAGGGCAGTTTCAGCAGGAATCCGAGTGTCAGAACGAGGAGGATCAGCATAGTATTCCTAGTCGTAGACGTACCAGGCAGGTCAAGGATGAGGTAGATGAGCTGGAAGCCCGTGTGGATGACATGGAACTTGTGATGGCGAGGTTTCAGCGCATGAATCCTCAGACGTTTAATGGTGATGAGCCTAGTTCCGATGCGGAGTCCTGGTTGCAGCATATTACCGGGTTGTTTGATCGTGTCAGGTATGACGATGAGCGTAGGTTGAGTCTAGCTACGTTTCAGTTGAGGAGGAATGTTGAGCATTGGTGGAGTGGCGCTTCGAGGACTCTTGAGGAGACTGGAGTAGGGATATCGTGGAACAGATTTTGTGCTGCCTTTTGTCAGGAGTACGTTCCGGAATCCTTTGTGAACGCCAGGGAGCGTGAGTTTGATAACCTGGTTCAGGGATCTTTGTCCATGGGAGAGTATGCCCGGAGATTCTCTTCTCTTCTTGCCTATATTCCACATGTTTCTGGCCGAGAGAAGGCAAAGAGGAACAAGTTCTTGGAGGGACTCAATGAAGAGTTGTATTCGTTGGTGCTGGCGAGTTCACCTGCTAGCTATGCAGAAGCGGTGGACAGGGCTATTGACATTGAGGAAGGACTGCAGAACCGTAGGTCTCGTGTTAGGCCGCACGTGGTGCAGGGCAACCGTCCCATGGTTTCGGGGGTGCAACCTCCCCAGTCTGTGCAGTCATCCCAGCCACCCCAGCAGCAAGTAGCCCAACAGTCTGGACATCAGAGGTTTAGACCTCGTGGTCGTCAGTTCAAGAAGAAGTCTGGTTCTAGTTCTTCTGGCTCGGGTAGTTCCAGCAGTGGCAGTAGTTCCAAGGTCGAGTATTGTGGCCAGTGTGGAGGAAGGCATCCTACAGCGCAGTGTGTAGGTGTGCAAGGTTCGTGTAATCTGTGGTCAGTATGGGCACTTTGCAAGAGTGTGTCCTTTGTCTGGATCGCAGCATGCAGCCGCCCCACCGTAGGATCGAGGTGGATCATCTAGAGGTCGTTCTTCTTTTTCGGTTCAGCAGCAGAGGTTAGGGGAGCAGCAGTTTAGGCCATTCCAGCAGCCTGGTCCTTCGCGGTTTGGACAGTCTTCTCAGCCTCAGTTTTCAGGACCTCAGTTTGCCCAAGTGAATGCCATGACGATGGAGCAAGCGAAGGGCATGCCAACGGGAGTGATTGCAGGTACTTGCTTTGTTTTTTATTATCCTGCGCGTGTGTTGTTTGATACAGGAGCATCACATTCGTTTATTTCTGATGCGTTTGTGGTTGAGCATGGTTTGCATACCACATCTTTGTGTGATGTTGTGTCTGTTGCGACTCCTGCCGGCACGAGCCTGTACTCCCAAGAGATTTTGGTGAATGGCGTTCTTAAGTTTTGTGAGAACGTGTTGTTATCGAACCTGATTAGGCTTGTGATGTGGGATTTTGATTGCATAGTGGGAATGGATGTGTTGTCTGGATATATAGCCACCGTGGATTGTTTCCATGGAGTTGTGCTCTTTAGGCCTCAGTCTGGAGAGAAGTGGGACTTCTATGGTTTTGATTCCCGATCGAAGATTCCTTTAGTCTCTACGATGGAAATATTTAGCCTGTTGTCGTTGGAGAATGCTGGATTTATGATCTATGCTTTGGATGCCTCTTCTTCTTCGCGCATAGAGCTTAGCGACGTTCTCGTTGTTCGCCATTTCCCGGATGTGTTTCCGGAGGAGATTCCTGGGTTCCTCCGAAGAGGGAGATAGACTTTAGCATTGAGTTGGTACCTGGTATAGATCCGATCTCACGTGCTCCATATCGTTTAGCGCCTGCTGAGTTGAGGGAGCTTAAGGTTCAGCTTAGCGATTTGCTGGAGAACGGATTCATTAGGCCTAGTATGTCCCCGTGGGGAGCGCCTATCTTGTTTGTCAAGAAGAAGGATGGGTCGATGAGGATGTGCATCGACTTTAGGCAGTTGAACAAAGCGACAGTGAAGAATAAGTACCCTTTTCCTAGGATCGATGACTTGTTTGATCAGCTTTAGGGTTCGGCTGTGTTTTCTAAGATCGATCTGCATTCGGGGTACCATCAGTTGCGCATTCGAGAGCAAGATGTTGCGAAGACTGCGTTTCGTATGAGGTACGGGCATTATGACTTTTTATTTATGCCTTTTGGTTTGACTAATGCCCCTGCAGTTTTCATGGACTTGATGAACCGAGTCTTTAGAGAGTTCATCGATCAGTTTGTGATTGTGTTTATCGATGACATTTTGGTGTCCTCTAAGACTCCAATGCAGCACAAGGAGCACTTGAAGTTGGTTCTTCAGACGCTTCCAGACTCGCAGCTGTATGCTAAATTCTCCAAGTGCGAGTTTTGGTTGGATAGAGTTGTGTTTTTGGGTCATGTTGTTTCAGCTGCAGGTATTTCTGTGGATCCCAGTAAGGTAGAGGCAGTTGTTAACTGGGAGCGTCCCAAGAACGTTGCTGAGATTCGTAGTTTCTTTGGATTGGCTGGCTATTATCGGCGCTTTATAGAGGGATTCTCTAGCATAGCTAAGACAATAACGCAGTTGACTCAGAAAGACAAGAAGTTTGTTTGGACTGAGCAGTGTGAGAACAGTTTTCTGTTGCTCAAAGAGAAGCTGACTTTTGCGCCTGTGTTAGCCTTGCCGTGTGGTTCAGGTGGCTTTATAGTTTGTGCAGATGCTTCCTTGAATGGATTGGGTTGTGTGTTGATGCAAAATGGTCGAGTCATTGCGTATGCCTCTCGTCAATTGAAACCGCATGAGACTCGTTACCCAGTTCATGATTTGGAGTTGGCAGCAGTGGTTTTGGCGCCACTACCTGTATGATGAGCAGTTTGTGGTGTACTCCGACCACAAGAGCCTGCAGTATCTGTTTTCTCAGTCAGATTTGAACATGAGACAACGTAGATGGATGGAGCTGCTTAAGGACTTTGATTGTGAGATCCAATATCAGCCTGGTAAGATGAATGTAGTTGCTGATGCCTTGAGCAGGAAGGCTCAAGTAGCGATGTTGGCTTCGTTGCAGATTTCGAAGGTCCATGAGCATCTAAGCACTACTGGTTCGCGATTTTACCCAGCTGATGATTATGTTGTGGTGTCTTCTTTCCAAGTTGAGCCACAGATTGTTGCTAGTATTAGAGCAGCTCAGAGGACAGATCCATCTATCCAAGAGTTCAAGTTGAAGGTGACAGCTGGACAGTTAGAGGATTATTCTGTCTCGTCTGATGGTTGTTTTAGGTTTCGTGGCAGGTTGGTTGTGCCAAATCTGGTAGATTTGAAGGATGAGATCATAAGAGAAGCGCACTGCAGTAGACTTAGTGTCCATCGTGGTACAAGGAAGATGTATCATGCCTTGAAGTAGCATTACTGGTGGGCAGGTTTGAAGAGTGATGTTGCTGAATTTGTAGCCCGTTTGTTTGAATTGTCAGCAAGTCAAGGCTGAGAGAATAAGACCAGGTGGTTTGTTACAAAGCTTAGAGGTTCCCCAATGGAATTGGGAGCACATAGCTATGGATTTTGTAACCCATTTGCCTCGTTCTAGCAGAGGTTGTAATGCGGTTTGGGTGGTGATAGACAGATTGTCGAAGTCTGCGCACTTCATTCCCTACAACATGACCTATTCTTTGAAGAAGATGGTGAAGTTGTACATGTTAGAGTAGATGCCCGACTAGCCAACTTGTGGCGTGTGGGTTTTATAGACTCTTGTATATGACAATCTTTATTTATGAAATACGTATTTCTTTATGGCATTCTTTATTTTCATTATGTTATATGATGTTAACAATTGTGTTGGATAAAGACCTAGAATACACCATAGTGTATGTTAGATGTGATAGTGGATATGATGGCTATCATGAAACACATCTAATAGTCACTGTGTATTCTGAATACGTTCCTAGTCGATTGAGCCGTCAAAATGAGGATAAGGCCACCCGAGCTTGAGACTAGCATCTGCGATGTGAAGTACTATGTTTCATTGGTAGGGAACATTGTGATGTTCTGAGCATGCCGATGGATAGTGACCTGGTGATCTATCGAACTACCCTCGTTCAGACTTTCCAAGTGGTTACCATTTGTCGAGTGGATAAGTCCGAGGTCTTGGTTGTACTGATTAGTCCTCACTACTCGAAACGCCATTGAGGCTCTACATGATAGGCACCTCACTTTGACCCGTTTGCCGACTCACTTGGAGTCATTAGGCGGCGGGATTGGGTGAGGTCCCGATGCATGTAGGAGTCGATGCTTCGTTGTCGAGGATTCATCGCTCGCCTTTATGCGTAGATATCTTATGCTATCTGAGGGGATAATAGTGTATAAATCTCTGGCCAGAGTACTGGATGTGTTTTAGGTAAATGGGTTTACCTAGTAACACTCGCGATGTCACTATTCGATCTCCAAGATGTATGCATAGTTATCGGATCTTTAGCGACTCTCGATTTACCAATGGTCGTTGATCTGATCGGGATATATGTGTTGAAAGGACCGTACTGTATGCTAACCACGATCAATTGGTTCTTGCAGGCACTATCAGTGATACCTAGGGGATCATGGGGCGATGTTGCTAGGCGCTTTACCATGATCCGTTGGGCAAGTCCGAAATTGTGATTTCGGAGCCACAATGGTTGTGGGCCCATGGCTAGCTGTATCCCTGAACCATTGAGGGTCACACAAGTAGGATTCATGATTCCCGCACGGAAACTGAGCTCAATGTGTTGAGCATAGGAAGAGGATTTTAGGGAGTGCGACTTCCTAAAAGTCAACAGGGGTCAAATTGCGATTTCCCAAAGTTGAGGGGCTAAACTGCTATTTGGGCTAGATGATCTGGAAAATTGTTTTTCGCATCATAATATTCAGTTTTGAAAACTGAGTCGATCGGTCCGATTTGATCGTCGATCGGAATTATAATGAAGTCGTAGTGACATGATTGAACCGAATGTTCATATGGACCTTGGGCCTGACCCAAGTCCATTGGGCCGGTTCAAGCCCATCACTTAATTATAATTAGACTTGATCTAGGGCTTCATGTGATAACTTCACTCTAAAAAAAAACCCTAGCCTCCACACATAGAAAATCGGCCGCCCCCTCTTCTCCTCTCCCTCACGCCGCCGCCGCCCCTTCGCCGGACTTGTTCCGGCCACCGCGCTGAGGAGTTTCCGTCCGTGCTAAATTCTTCAGGCCTTCTAGTGCAGGCTGACGAAGGTGTCTTGATTCCGGGCGTGGACCTGATTAGGAGGATCTACCGCCGCCTAAAATTCAAGAGCCAGTTCCCTGTGATTCTGGTTGGAGCCAGGCGCCTAGACGCCAGCAAGGTAACGATTCGATAAACATCCTATGTATGATTATTGAATTGTATTGATGTATTGAACGTATCCCGGGACAAAATTTTAACTTTCGCTGCGCCCCCGAGAAACAAGATCCGGATCCGTCATTGTCGCCAACAGTGGTATTAGAGCCAAGGCTCGGATCCTTTGATACATATTGCTTCAGATCTCAAATTTTTGAAATCACAAAAAAAAAAAAGTTTTTTTGGAATCGTCCGCGGCGCCGCCGCGCATGGCGGCGCCTCCTCCCCCGCGCGCAATAAATGCGCGCTGGCCGCACATGGCGGCCGATCGCTGGCTGCTGCCCCGCGCACGGTTGCGCGACCGACGGCTGCTGGACGCGTACATGGTTGCACGATGTTGGGCGCAACGTCCGCCGTGCTCCGCGCACGTCGCGGCGGAGCGCGGCCTTGTGCCGCGCGCTATATGTTGGCGGCGGCCGCTGGCTGCTGCCCCGCGCACGGTTGCGCGACCGACGGCTGCTGGACGCGTACATGGTTGCACGATGTTGGGCGCAACGTCCGCCGTGCTCCGCGCACGTCGCGGCGGAGCGCGGCCTTGTGCCGCGCGCTATATGTTGGCGGCGGCCGCCGCCCTCCGGCGATGTCTCCGGTAGCGTTACGACGGCTATTTTCTTCTAGGTTTAGTTCGGGCCTATCCCAGGCAGCCCATGAAGTTTTTCGGGTCAATATTCGATAATGGGCCAATTTTGGTCGGACCAAAATTGATTTTGAAATTTTTGAGATTTTGGGCCTAAAATTGTTTTAAGCTCAAATGCAATTAAAATTACAAAATATGATTTTAGTTATGGAATATGATTTTATAATTAAAATATGATTTTGTTGATTAAAATATGATTTTGTCGACAAAATGCGATTTTATTATAAAATGCGATTTTATAATTAAAATATGATTTTGTAGGAAATATCAAATTTGATTTGATTATTTAAATTTATGCAAATTAATTAGATTGATTGCATGTTTGGGATGATCGAGAGCCGTGCCCAATGTGTTAGGTGTATGCTATAGGTTTTGCGATTTCGGTTATAAATATATTGTTGATATCATTTAAATTGGGTCTGTTTGTGGCTCGTTCCCACCCCTACAAATTTGTATCACATATATGTCATGGCAATTTAAATGTAAATTACTAGATTTAGTGGGAGGACATCTGAAGACGGAGATGACGATCAAAGATATTGAAGACTGAAGATCTGTAAAACCGGAAGCAATTGTAATAGGATTGCATTGCATATTGCATTTCACATAGGACTGGACCCAGGTCCGTGATTGGCAACCACGGACCGCATAGCTCTCGCGATCAATCATCCCAAAGTTTTATATATTCGATATATGTTGAATCCGCATGTTTTAAATTATGATTTAAAATTGCATGAGACCAAATTTTTCAAAAATAAAATCCCTCGTTTTAAATACGATTTAAAACTGATATCAAGATTAAAAGTTTATTCGATAAAGTAAGGGAATTTAAATCTGTTTAAATTATCCCTACCTTCCATCAACAATGGGTGTACGCCGATGCTACCCGCATACATGGCCCGGCTCATATTATTGAGGGGGTTATGTATGCCGAAAAGCTGTCCACGCCATTGACACCTGTTGTGAGTCGGTTGGAACTCCCTTTAACGTTGGCTCATATTATTGGGGTTGTTAAGGGGACCGTCCTTCACGACTCAACATTGATGGGTCATCTTGACACGTGATAGTAAACGGCGTCATATTATTGGGCCCTTACTGGACGTGAGGTAAAATACATGGAGGTTGCACCGATTGCAATTGGACTCTACCTTTTGGGGGTCATGGTTGGCTGATATTATTCGGGACCATGATCACTCGATTGGACTCCGTGTACCCACTGAGGAAACTTATTTTCTCGATTTCATTAGAGGGTGGTGAAATCGTTAAAATAGTGGGAGGGTAATTCATGAAACTAAATGACCTTGTTTTATGTCTTAGCGTTTTTCATATATAGTTAGTGATGCATGTCTGTTTTTCTTTTCAGTATAAACTGCTTTATAATGTCTTCGATCAAAAACCCACTCGCTGCTATACTGGATAGCAACAAGTTCACCGATCTGAACTACCAATACTGGCTTCGAAACCTCAATATTGTGTTGGCTTCGGAGAAACTTCTCTTTACGATAGAGAAGAGCCCTCCGAAGGAAGCCCCTGCCGATGTCAGCCCTGAGGAGCTGATTACGCTTAAACAATGGTGGGACGACGAGCTTAAGACTCGATGCTATGTGATGGCATCGATGTCCAACGAAATGCAACAGCGCTTTGAGAAGACGAAGTATGCTGCTGACATACTCTTTCATCTCAAGGAACTGTATGGGGAGAAATCTCGACATGAGAGGTTCACCGTTGTCAAGGAGCTTATGAAGAGCCGCATGCGTGATGGGACTTCGGTCCGCGAGCATGGGGTTCGTATGATTAGGCTCGTTGAAAATCTGGCGGGCCTTGATATCACACTTCCACACGAGTTGTCTGTGGATGTGCTTCTCCTCTCACTAACTGCTGCATTCGACCCCTTTGTGGTCAACTTCAACATGAACAAGCTGGCAGCCACCCTTGAAGAGGTGGTTAACATTCTGGTCGTGTTTGAGGGAACCATAAAGAAGGACAAGCCCGTCCTCTGCGAAGAAGGGGCCCACACGCAAGGGTAAGAAGCGTTCTGCCCCTGCGAAGGAAGAAAAGTCCACCAAGAAGCCCAAGGCAAAGGATTCCAAGCCAAACAACTCTGAGGATGTTTGCCACCACTGCCACAAGGCTGGGCATTGGAGGAGGAACTGCAAGGAGTACCTCGAGCAGTTGCGAACTGCAAAAGGTATGTTCTATATCGAAATAAATATGTCTCTTAATTCGACTTCTTGGGTACTTGATACCGGATGTGGATCTCATATTTGCAATGATTTGCAGGTGATGACAAGAAGCCGACGTCTTAGAGAGGGTGAGACCCACTTGAGGCTGGGCAATGGAGCAAGAGTTGCTGCAGTAGCTATAGGAGATGTCTATTTATTTCTATCGTCAAATTTTAAGTTGTTATTGAAAGATGTTTTATTTGTTCCCGAATTAATAAAGAACATTATTTCTGTTTCTATGATTGATAGTGATGGATATTCTTGTGTTTTTGCTAATTCGATTTTCAATATATACAAGAACGAATGTTTGATTGGATTTGGGGAACGCAAAAACGATCTATACACCATAAAATTAAAACAAGTTCCAACTCGCGATGTGGAAACACATACAACAACAATTAAAAGGAAACACGATAGTTTGAACCCAGCACAACTTTGGCACGCTAGGCTAGGTCATATTTCTCTAAGAAGGATGAACAAGTTAGTTAGGAGTGACATGTTTGATTTGTCGGACATTAACTCCCTACCGACTTGTGAGTCTTGTCTCAAGGGAAAGATGACTAAACAACCCTTCAAGGGCAAGCCTGAACGTGCTCAAGATCTATTGGATTTGATCCATACTGATGTGTGTGGCCCACTTAGCATTGGTACTAAGTACGGTCACACATAGTTCATCACCTTTACCGATGATTACTCTAGGTATGGGTACTTGTACTTAATGAAGCACAAGTCTGAATCCTTTGAAAGGTTCAAAGAATTCAAGGCTGAAGTAGAAAATCAGTTAGGGAAAAGTATTAAGGCACTTCGATCCGATCGAGGTGGTGAATACTTGAGTGCTGAATTTCAAGATTATCTGAAAGAGAATGGGATTCTCTCGCAGTGGAGCCCTCCGGCTACAACACAACTCAATGGTGTAGCGGAGATTCGTAATCGAACCTTGGTGGACATGGTTCGGTCTATGATGAGCTTCACTGAGCTTCCTATCTCGTTTTGGGGCTATGCACTCGAAACGGCGGTAATGTTGTTGAACAATGTCCACACCAAGGCAGTGGATAAGACTCCATATGAGATATGGATGGGCAAACCACCCAAATACTCATACATGAGGATTTGGGGATGTCCTGCTTACGTGAAGCAGACAGTGGGAGATAGGCTGGATACTAGATCCATCTTATGCTACTTCATTGGGTATCCAAAGAATTCTATTGGATACTACTTCTACTATCCAAACGAAACAAAAGTGTTTGTTTCTAGGAATGCCACCTTTATGGAAAGGGAATTTCTACTTGATAGAAAGGAAAAAATAGTATAACTCGAAGAGGTTCGAGAACCAACTGAAGTACCAAGTGAATCTCCCGCACCTCCAGAGCCAGTACCAGAAATGGTCTCACCTAGGAGATCCGAAAGGGTTCCTAGGGCTCCTGAAAGATATGGTTTCCTTCTTGAAGATGATCAGGGTGATCAAGTTGTTGGATGTGATCCAAGGACTTTCAAGGAATTTCCGATGCTGATTCTAATTTGTGGCTTGAAGCAATGCAGTCTAAGATTGACTCAATGCATGCGAACCAAGTTTGGACTCTTGTTAATCCTCCCGAAGGAATTGTTCCTATTGGGTGTAAATGGATATATAAGAGGAAACTTGGGCCTGATGGCAAGGTATTGACCTACAAGGCACGACTGGTCGCGAAAGGTTACACTCAAAGGCAAGGTGTTGACTATGATGAAACCTTTTCACCCGTCGCAATGTTCAAGTCGATTAGAATCTTACTAGCCATAGACGCATGGTACGACTATGAGATATGGAAAATGGATGTGAAAACTGCGTTCCTTAATGGAAACATTAAGGAAGAGATCTATATGACGCAGCCTGAGGGTTTCACATCTGTAGGAAGTGAGCAAAAAGTATGCAAACTTCAGAGATCGATCTACGGTCTCAAACAAGCATCGAGGAGTTGGAACCTGAGATTCGATGAAACAATTAAGGAATTTGGTTTCATCAAGAATCCCGAGGAGCCATGTGTATATAAGAAGGTAGTTAAAAGCGCTGTGACATTCCTTGTACTTTACGTTGATGACATTCTACTCATTGGGAATGATGTAAGAATGCTGCAGTCAACTAAAGTCTGGTTGTCTAGTAGATTTTCGATGAAGGACATAGGTGAAGCATCCTAATTCTTGGAATACAGATCTATCGGGATAGATCGAAACGGATGCTCGGAATCACCCAAGCCACCTCATCGATACCATACTTAAGAGGTTCTCTATGGAAGATTCCAAGAGAGAACACCTACCTATGAGCCACGTGGTCACTCTATCTAAGTCTATGTGTCCGAAGACTGAAGAGGAGATAGAGAGTATGACACGTGTGCCATATGCCTCGGCAATAGGTAGTATTTTGTATGGCATGATCTCAACTAGACCGGATGTCGCATATGCTCTGAGTGTCACGAGCCGCTACCAGGCCAACCCCGGCCAATTGCATTGGAAGGCTGTGAAGGATATTCTTAAGTACTTGCGAAGGACTAAGAATATGTTCATGGTCTATGGGGGTGGTGAACTTAAATTGGAATGCTACACTGATTCTAGCTTCCAATGTGACGTGGATGATTCGAAGTCTACCTCTGGATTTGTATTCATGCTCAATGGTGGTGCTGTCTCTTGGAAGAGTTCCAAGCAAGACACCATCGCGGATTCAACCACTGAGGCTGAGTACATTGCAGCATCAGCTGCTGCTAAGGAGGCGGTTTGGATAAGGAATTTCGTCCAAGATTTGGGCGTCATCCCTGATGGATTTGGTCCAGTCCCGGTGTACTACGACAACACGGGTGCCGTTGCGCAAGCAAAGGAACCTAGGTCTCACCAAAGATCCAAACACATACTGAGGAAATACCACATAATCCAGGATATTGTGGCTAGAGGTGACATAACAGTTGAGAGAGTCGCCTCTGC
>KQ991563.1:25387-37326 GCA_001598015.1 Dorcoceras hygrometricum | reverse complement strand
TTTCACCATCCTCTAATGAAATCGAGAAAGCAAGTTTCCTTGGGTACACAGAGTCCAATCAAGCGATCATGGTCCCGAATAATATCAGCCAACCATGACCCTCAAAAGGTAGAACCCAATTTCAACAGGTGCAACCTCTATGTATTTACCTCACGTCCAGTAAGGGCCCAATAATATGACGCCGATTACTATCACGTGTCAAGATGATCCATTAATGTCGAGTTGTGAAGGAAGGTCCCCTTAACGTCCCCAATAATATGAGCCAACGTTAAAAGGAGTTCCAACCAACTCACAGCGAGTGTCAATGACGTGTACAGCTTTCCGGCATACATAACCCCCTCAATAATATGAGTCGGGCCATGTATGCGGGTAGCATCGACGTACACTCATTGTTGATGGAAGTTAGGAAAATTTAAACAAATTTAAATTCCCTTAGTTCCCTGATCTTATCGAATAAGCAATCATGAAACTTTTAATCTTGATATTTATTTTAAATCGTATTTAAAATGAGGGATTTTAATTTTGAAATTTGGTCTCAATAATTTTAAATCACAATTTAAAACGCGGATTCAACAGATATATCGCATATAAAATTTTGGATGATCGATAAGCGAGAGCTATACGGTCCGTGGTTGCCAAGCACGGACCTAGGTCCAGTCCTAGGTGAAATGCAGTATGCTATGCAATCCTATTACATTAGCTTCCAGTTTTACAAATCTTCGGTCTTCAATATCTTTGATCACCATCTCCACCATCTTCAAAAGTCCTCCCACTAAATCTAATATTTACATTTAAATATCCATGACAAGTAGGGATACAATTTTCAAGAGGTGGGAACGGGCCACAAACAAACCCACTTTGAAATATGATATCAACAATATTACAACCAAAAATTTGCAAAACCTAGCATACACCTAACACATTGGGCACGGCTCTCGATCATCCCAAAATACAATCAATTCAAATAATTGACATAAATTAAATAATCAAATCAAATTTCATAATTTTCCAACAAAATCATATTTAAAATATAAAATCATATTTTATAAATAAAATCATATTTTGTCAATTTTAATTGCATCAAATTGGGTTTAAAACAATTTTAGGCTCGAAATCTCAAAATTTCCAAAAATTCGGGACAGGCCCGAAACAAACCCTAGAAGTCAAAACAGTGTCGCAACACCACCTCAGGTTTGCCGTACGGCGGCGCACCGATGCCTGCAAAGCGTGCGGCACAGTGCCGCACGCTGCGCGCGCCACCGCGCACAACTCGTGCGCACGGTGGCCGGCCATCGCATTGTAACTGCCGCAGCTACAGTGCGCACAATATCGCACACCGTGCGCGCGACGGCGCACGTTGTGCGCGCAGGCGCCGCACGCCGCGCGCACGGTGGTGCGCACGACGGCGCCGAGAGGAAAATTTTTTTTTTTATTTTCGAAAAATTTGTGATTTGATGCAATAAGGCACAAATTATGTATTCATAGATCCGAGCCTTGGCTCTGATACCACTGTTGTCGCAGCGGTGGATCCGGATCCCGTTCCTGGGGGCGCAGCGGAAGTTTCAAAATTTGCCCCGGATACGTTCAATACATAATACCAAAGCAATAAAACATTCATAGGATGTTTTATAGAAGATACCTTGCTGGCGTCTAGGCACCTAGATCCAACCAGATTCACAGGGAAACTGGCACTTCAACGGTAGGCGGCGATAGATATCCTAATCCGGTTCACGACTGGATTCACGGCTCCTTCGTCAGTCTGCACTAGAAGAGCTGATGAATTTATCACGAACGGAATCTCCTCGTCGACGTGATCGGAACAAGTCCAATCACGTGAGCAACGGCGGGCGCGGCACACGGCGGCGCATGTGGTGGTGGGCGGCCGAGAGGGTGAGGAGGAGAGGAGGGGAGGCTACTCTTGGTGTGTAGGGTTTGTGTGATGCAAGAGTTGTTGTCACAATGTAGCCCTAGGTCAATTATTTATTAGACTTGTGATGGGCTTGGACCGGCCCAATGGGCCTGCGGCGGGCCCAGGTCCATATGAACATTCGGTTCATTCCTATCATCGTGGCTTCATCATAACTCCGATCGACGATCTGATCGGACCGATCTACACAGTTTCCAAAACTGAGTATTATGATGTGAAAAAAATTTTTCAGACCACCCAGTCCACAATTGCAGTTTGGCCCTCCAAGTTTCAAGGATAGTCAAACCAGCCCAAACTTTAGGGAAATTGCAATTTGACCCCTGTTGACTTTTAGAAAGTCAAACTTCCTAAATACCTCCTCCTATACTCAACACATTGAGCTCAGTCCGTGCAGGAATCGTGAAGCCAGTACTTGTGTGACCCTCAATGGTTCAGGGATACAGCTAGCCGTGGGCTCACAACCATTGTGACTCCGAAATCACAATTTCGGACTGACCCAACGGATCATGGTAAAGCGCCTATCAACATCGCCCCATGATCCCCTAGGTATCACTGATAGTGCATGCAAGAACCATTCGGTCATGGTTAGCGTACAGTACGGTCCTTTCAACACATATATCCCGATCAGATCAACGACCATTGGTGAATCGAGAGTCGCTAGAGATCCGATAACTATGCATACATCAATAAAACCCACACACCACAAGTTGGCTAGTTGGGCATCTACTCTAACACGGAGTCGGATACCTCCCACACCTCATGAGTTGGGCAACAGCAGGTTGAGCTAGTTTTTGCATCTGGTGCCGTGTGCTGAGACGAGTGGGTAGCTCCCATATACTCACACACCCCGTGGCCACCGTTAATCAGTTGTATCTGTTCTTGATCAGCTTTGAGATTCTGGCTCCCTGCCATTGGTTGTAGCCTTATGTTTGTACTCAGCTGTTCATGCATAGCATTTGCATATTATATGTTGCTTTCCATTAGCTGTTTTATATTGCTCTCCGTACTGGGGTTTGACCCCATGTACCTCTAGGGCTGGTGTTTTTTGCCTGTGTATGTGTTTTCAGGTTACCATGGTTACTCAGCTGGTCGTGGAATAGACCCAGCTGGAGGTGCCCCAGAAGGTGGTTAGAGTGTCCCAGTTAACGTATAGCATATATGTAATGTATAAGCACTGATAGCCGGAGAGTGCCCTGTGCTTTATTGTATTCCAGTTGTATTCTGTAGTGCTTGTATCTATTGAATGTTGTACTGTTGTACTGAGTGACTTGTAAACTGGGATATTTTGAGTATTGCAGTATCTTAAATTATGTAATCTTTCTGTCAGGCCAAAAGCGAAAATTTAACAACTATTTTATTGCTTCCGCTAGTGTTTGTGTGGTTTAACTCTGTGTTTGTGCACGAGGCCTGACAGCAAATCTTCATCGTATCGTCGCATTAAATGCTCCATTAATGTTGTGCAAAAGGTTGTCTGCGGCTGTCAGAGCTTTGTTGACTTATATGCCAAAGTGGGTAAATATCGTATCAACCACTCTGCGTACTGTCAACTTTACTCAAAATAGCTCTGATCTTGTCTCCTTAATTCAAATTGTCTAACAGACTTTTATGCGATTAAATCGTGACCGTTGATTTCTCTCAAATAAACATCTGATAGCATCTGAAGAAATCCGAAGCTCACATCTGTTGTAGCTCTGAAGTCTGAATACTGTTCTCAAATATATAAACTTATCTCTCGCATTAATAACTTCAGATCTGAAGTCATTCAAAGAATGTTATACTAAGATCTGAAACTTTTCCCTTTTTGATTTCTATAACTCAAATCTGAAAGACTCTTTCTTCTTTACGAGACCCCATTTGTAGAATCGCGAATCTGCCATATCTGAATTTCCGAATCTAACTGAATAGCTCTGAATTACGTTCCTGAAATCTAACAAGTAATAACTGATAGTACTCTGAAAGTATTCTGTAACCAAATCCGAGTCTGTCACATCTGATATGTTCGGATCTGAAATATACTTTCTGAACACACATAACCGGATCTGTTATCGTAGCCTTTTGAATCAAATCTGATACTCTCAAATCTGAAATCCTGACCCGATAACTGAATTAACCCGAAAACCCAAATCTGATAGGCTCCTGATCCGAAACTTCACTCGATAACTGAAATCTTAATTTCTCTGTTAAGTACGCTCTGGTCATCTTTTGATCTGAAATATCCCGTAGAGTATTCTTTTCTCTTCTCTGATCTGATAAATGCTTTTCCCGATTACTGACAGTCCAGATTTGAACTACTTCCTCCTCTTCTGCGAATACTTAACATCCAGATCTTAGATTTAATTTCAGTTCTTAGTGTTGTTTTTTTTATCACCAAAACTTATAAATTTTATCTTAACACTGACCTTTGACTCCCTGTTTCTGCACCTATAAATACCATACTGGGGCAACAGATGACCCACACTCCACCTGCAAATTTCTCAGTAATATACCAGATTTCGTGTACCAGATTTCGTCTGAGCTGAATACTGTTTCTGCTGCACTGAACCACACAAACTTCAGGAAACGGTAAGTGGGCTTTTGTTATATATATTCGTTTCAAATATTATATGATATTCATGCTATGTCTTGAATTATCATTCGAGCTTTCGTTTCGTGTCATGTTCATGCTATGATCTAAGCTCTGTTTTAGCACTGATGTTTCTGTCGTAATATGGGTCTACGGAATATTCCGCACTCTGAGTTACAAGGTGTAACTATGGCCTCGACCCCTTAGAGGAGTAAAAATTAGATACTGATCAGTAAACCATAGAAATGAATAATTTTCAGTGCTATCTGTTATGCCATGATATGTTATGTTCTGAATCTGTATATGTATATTTTGTTATGCTCGAATGGTCTCCCCCACTAGTTGAGTGTTTCCCCAAACACTCACCCCTTACTTCTCCCACCCAGATAAAGCTGAAGAACAGATTGAAGAAGAAGAACAAGAGATGTTCTGGGACTGGTGAAGACTTAGTATTATTTAATGTAATTTTCAGTTCCGCAACTTTGATTTCTTTTGCAGTTGTAAAGATGATTATTTTGATTATGTAAAAGACTGGTTTGAGCTATATTATGAGGCTTAATGTTTTAAAATTTTATGATTTTTTAATATTGCCGATGTCATGAATCTCGATCTCGGGACGTGACATTTTAGTGTTATCAGAGCTCACTAGGTTCATAATCCGGTTGGGAAACCAGGTATGAGGTTTTGCAAGGTTCGGGATGAACTTGCAGATTTTCGTATGAGACCAGTGCTACCCCCTCCGAAACGGTCCAACGAGTAAAACTCACCACTACGTCGTGACATAAGCCGTTTTTTGGCCAAATTCCTTCATTTAGGCCGCCGAATTCGCGTTTTTGCTATTTATGCTAAGTTTTGAAACTGCTATAAGTTCCCGTACGGAACTCCGATTTCAGTTCCATCAACTGTTCTATAATACCTATGACTAGAACTCACCGTTTATGGAATAATCTCACAAATTTCAATTTTTGGAAATTTTCTCCGATTTTAGGAAATGGCCCCCTTTGCTCCTCGTACCCGTGCTACTGCTGCCCTTCGTATGAAGAAGATTGCCCTCGAAAACCAAAGCCACACGATTAGACGTCTTAGAGCCAAACTAGCAACCGAGAGACGAGAGTCAACTGCTTTAAAGGAAAGGATTGGAAAATAAGGTATTCAGCCTGGAAAGAGAATTACAACTCCAGAGATGTGATAATCATAGTCTACGAAATACTGTGACCTTGTACCATAAAGACATCAATCGTCGTATCTCTCATCTGTTTGAGGCTAAGAAAGAGCATAAGAGTAACCAAATAGCATTAGAGGCCTCGCACAAAACCATTTCCGGACTCACTGAAATAGGCATTTGCATGTCAAAAAAAATTTAAAGGATGAAGGCAAAGAAACAACAGGCTAGAGATAGCCATCTGGAGTGCCATAAGTTGCAGGTTTGTATCCATCAGATCGAAGATACGATCCAAGAGCAACACCTAATCATCGAGGCCCTAGTAGAGGAGAAAGCTAGCCTACTCCAAACAATCCAAGGTCTGCAAGAAGACAACGGTGCTCCTACTCCATTCGATGATGAATGGGAGGAAGAACCGGAAGAAGGGCTTGAGGATATTCCTGTAGGCAAGGGAGAGATTGTTAATGAATAGAAAAATGTTTTACCTTTCGAATAAACCTTGTATTCAATTCATCCTTCTATCCAAAATTTTCTTATCCCTTCTTGTTTATTTCGCAATTATACGCACCCATCCTTAGTAAGCTTTCCTATGGCAGAATATGACAGGCAACCAAAGAAGCGACAGTAACAATGGAGGTGAAGGATCCTCCAATTCAAGAGGTGGTCTTAGCAGAGAAGACTTGATTGCAATAGCTACCATAGTTGCCACGACTCTCCAAGGGTTGGTCAATACCAACCATAACCAAGCTCCTCCTCCTACCCCTCCACCTCGTGAGACTAAATACTACTATGAGTCCCTTCGCAAGAACAAATCCCCCACCTTCGATGGGAACCATGACTCCGAAGTTTCCTAGACTTGGATGAAAAATATTGAAACGCAACTTCAACTACTAGAAGTCCCAGACGCTTTCAAAGTAGATGTGGTAACAACATTCCTCGACAGCAAAGCTGGAAAATGGTGGGAAGCATTCGAGCCAACCATGACTGCAACTGGACAAATCACGTGGAAAAAATTTCGAAAAGCATTCTTGAGACAGTACTTCCCAATGGAAGTCAGAATGCAACGGCTCAGCGAGTTTGAAACTTTCAACCAGACTGTAGACATGTCTGTAGTAGAGTATACATCCAAGTTCAACTCATTGGGCACCTACGTCCCAACGATTATGGCAGATAATACTCTAAAGATGCACCGATACAAGAAGGGTCTGAATAGCCGTATCCAATCAGCTCTTGCATTCTACCAAGACACAAGATTTGAGGACATAATGGGAGCTTAAATCCAAGCAGAGACTGACATAAAGATGCGGGAAGCTGACAACAAAACAAACGCCCCCTCAATGCTCAGACTTCACGCGGTGGGCCTAAGACCAAGCGACCAAACCTCAACAACCGCGGATCAGCACCTGCACCGAATAACCAAATGTTGGCACCTTACACCTCTTGAGGTCATCGTCATAGTGGAGATTGTCGCAAGCAGAGCGGTGCATGCTTTAAGTGTGGAAAGTTGGGCCACCGAATTGTGGATTGTCCGGAACACCAAGGCCCGAATATTACGTCAAGCAATGCGGCTCAGAACATGTCAAGGCCTAGGGAGGATAAACCAAATGCTCGTGTTTTTGCAATGACACAGGAAGAGGCCGAACACGCCAGCGACGTGGTGGCAGGTACCATTTTTATCAACAAGCTGCCTGCTTATGTGTTGTTTGATTGTGGTGCTACCCATTCGTTCATATCTAGGAGATTTGCTAAAAAGTTAGGGCTAGATCCTGAAATTTTGTGTGAACCATATAGAGTAGCAACTCCTACCAACACTACCATTGAAACACATAAAATCCATCGGAATTGCGAGATATCCATAAACGACCATTCATTCTCTGCAAACCTGGTACAACTCAACATGGTCGAGTTCGATACCACCTTAGGGATGGATTGGCTATCTAAGAACCATGCACTGGTAGATTGTCGAGGTAAGAGTGTGAAACTCCAAACCCCTGATCAAGAGGAGCTGATATAATGGTAAGAACAAGGAGCGAAAGCCCCTAATTTCTGCTGCCCAAGCATGGACAGCCATGAAGTGAGGAGAAAAATTTTTCTTGGAAATGATCCACAAATTAAAAGAAGGAGACGAACTCAAAATTGAAGACATCCTAGTGGTGCAAGAGTTCACAGATGTGTTTCCAGACGACCTACCTGGAAAAGTTCCTGATAGAGAAATTGAGTTTTAAATCAACCTAATGCAGGGACGGCCCCAATCTCCAAGGCACCCTATCGGATGGCACCTGCAGAACTCAAGGAGATCAAGGATCAACTACAAGAACTGTTAGACAAAAAGCAGATTAGACCCAGTGTGTCACCTTGGGGAGCTCCAGTGTTATTCGTCAAGAATAATGATGGAACTATGAGATTGTGCATCGACTACAGAGAGTTGAACAAGATCACAATCAAGAATAAGTATCCTCTTCCAAGAATTGACGACCTCTTTGATCAACTCAAAGGAGCTACAACCTTATTCAAACTAGATTTGAGGTCGGGTTACCATCAACTCAAGATCAAGGCTGAGGACATCCCTAAAACTGCATTTAGAACAATATATGGCCATTACGAATTCACGGTGATGCCATTTGGTCTAACCAATGCACCAGCAGCCTTCATGGACTTCATGAACTATGTATTCAAACCGTTCCTCGAAAAATTTGTGGTGGTGTTCATAGACAATATACTCGTATATTCACCAAGTGAAGAAGAACACAAGGAATATCTTCGAATTACCCTTCAAACCCCGAGGGAGAAACAACTGTATGCCAAGTTCAAGAAGTACGAATTCTGGCTGAAAAGTGTGGCATTCTTAGGCCATATAATTTCCGAAGCAGGAGTATCGGTGGATTCAAAGAAGGTACAAGCCATCATGGACTGGCCTATACCTAAGACAGTAACAGAAGTTAGAAGTTTCTTGGGATTGTCTGGCTATTATCGTAAGTTCTTAGAAGGTTTCTCTTCAATAGCCATACCACTCACTAGACTCACCAAGAAGAACTCCAAGTTCAACTGGAACGAAGAATGTGAGACAAGTTTTGAAACTCTAAAAACAAAGCTTGCATCTGCCCCTGTTCTAACGATACCCGCAGGAGACAAAAGCTTTACTGTCTACAGCGAAGATTCTAAAGGAGGACTAGGGTGTGTACTCATGCAAGATGGCGAGGTGATAGCTTATGCCTCCAGATAACTAAAAACACATGAACACAACTACCCAACCCATGATCTAGAGCTAGCTGCGGGTTTTGCTCTAAATATTTGGCGACACTACCTTTACGGGGCAAAATGTGAAGTATTCACCGACCACCAGAGCCTCAAGTATATATTGTTAGGATAAAATTTACAGTTTTGGTGATAACAAAAATAAGAAAAGATTTGGACCTAAACGATGAATTTCGAATAATCTTCTCACAAAGATTAGAGGTTGCTGACAACAGTGATTGGTTTAAGTTACAGTTTTGAATTTCGGTTGATCAGAATCGGATCTTGGATCAGTGGACTCATTGATTTGGTTATTCGGGTTATCGGGTCAGAAATCTACTGTTAATGGAGCATTGAGATTGATGATATCTGCCAACAGCACTTGATTATTGCATCGGGATAATACCTGCCAACAGGTATTGAAACAGTAAAGGATTCTATCAACTGAAAGGGTCGTATTCATTGTTAAGTATATTTGACAGATATTGTAACAGTACTTTCATCGTTGCTGCCAACGGATTTCGCTCCAGTATTGTTTTTGGAAACAGTGCGAGTAACGTTTGCTATCAACAGGTTTGGTAACAGTAAGCTCAATACGACATCATTTGCTATCAACAGATATGATGATGTCAGCTACAGTAGAATATCAGACATCATGACGTCACCATCAGATCTAGCTACAAAGGTCATATAACAGATGCGATGACGTCAGCTACAATAGAGGAACAGATTTGATGACATCATCATTGCTGAATTTACAAGTGGTTTAATTTTGTCTACCACGACAGATCTTTCAACAGCAAGGAACTATTAGTCATCTTCGTCAAAGAAAGATCTGTCGACAGAAATGGTTTCAGGCGCAAGCATAAAGTTGATTCAAATTCGATCGTATACTCAATTGGAAAAGATCGATGACCAAAACAAGAATCGTTCAAACTGCCTGAAATTAAGGAGACGAGATTGGTACTAATTTTGGAAGAATAGTACACATTGGCAGAGGTCGTTACAACGGGATTACACATACATGGAAATCGACAAATTTGCTCTGAAGATACGCAATTTACCATGTAGTGAAGCGGGATTGACGTCGAACAATTGTTAGAATTTCAAAAGGGATTTTGTTGCCTTATCAGAAGTAATCGATCGTTGAATGAAGATTATAAATAGCAGATGTGTTGAATTGAAGAACAACCCTCTCGCGATTGCTATTACTGAACCGCTGCCAAATTGAATTCTCGAGCTATTTCTTATTGAAGCATACTCAAAGCTCACAAGACTCGAAGAACATTCTGTTGTTTTTCATTGATATACCTTCGAGTCATTCTCTGGTTCATCTTGTTAAATCGAGTTTCTTTGTATTAGGAACTAGAGATATTTACAGTCTCAAATACGTGTACTTAATTGTAATATCTTATTGAGTCTGTAACAAAAGTGCTCTCAAAAGCCGTTTGAAAATATTACCAAGTGTTGTAAACCAGCAGCTGCGTCTTCTTGGATTGGTGTGGAGATACTAGGAGTTCTCGTAGCTGCTGGTTGCGGGATCGGGTGTTTGTAGAAGGCCTACTTTCATCAAATCTTCTAGTGAAACCTTACGAGGATGAAGAAGGGGAGACGTAGGACATTGAAGTCCGAACTTCCAGAAACAAATCCTGATCTCTTTGATATTTGCTTTACGCATTTACATATTGCTCATTATTTACTGTTCACAAGTGAATCGATTTTATTCTGCACTTTTCTAGTTAATCGAGAAACTTGCATAAAACTGAGATATCTTAAGTCTGGTAACTCGGACTTAAGTCAAGCCGTGTTGTAAAACTTTTTAAAAGATTTCAAAAAACGAAGGAGTTCATTCAAACCCCCCCCCCCCTTCTGAACTCCTATTTACTTATTGATCCTATTTCTGGGACCATCAAGTGGTATCAGAGCAGGCAAATCTCAGTTATTGAACAGTTGTGTTTCGTGATTTATTATATCTTAATATGTCGATCTCTCACAACAAGATTCCTTTGTTTTCGAGGGAAGAGTATGATGACTGGAATATTAGGATGCAAGCGCATCTAGCAGCCATGGATGATGACATGTGGCATGTCATCACTGAAGGACCTCTGAAAATCATGAAGCCAAATCTGGCGGTTGCAGTAACAAGTGGCGAGCCTCAGTTTCTTCCAAAGGCCAGACACGAATATACCAATGAGGATAAGAAAAAGGCGAATCTAGACAATGTGGCAAAGGACATATTATTCAAGACGCTGGACAAAGACAAGAACATGTTCAGCAAGATCAAGAACTGTACTAATGCAAAAGATATCTGGGAAAAGCTAGCCCAGATCTGCGAGGGCAATGACGAAACCAAAGAAAACAAACTAACAGTAGCCCAGCAGAAATATGAAGCGATCAAAATGAAATATGGAGAGACCATGGCCGAGTTTGACGAAAGATTTAGCGTTGTGGTGATTGAGCTGAATAGTTTGGGAAAAGAATACAGCAACAAGGAGTTGGCGATGAAGGTCATGAGAGCACTACCCAAATAATGGGACGTGAAGACAATGGCCATGAGGGAGTCAAAAGACTTGAACAAGATAGAGCTGCACGATTTGTTCGCCAATTTGAAAGCATATGAGTTTGAGTTTGAGACAAGATCGGAAGCTGGACCCTCCACTTCCCAGTCGACGAAGCCCTTGATGCTACAATTACTGAACCATGCTCTCCTAGCACTAGCAAGTCTGCCGACCAACTTAGTGATGACGTCATGTCCCTCTTCGCAAAGAAGTTTGGGAAATTCATGAGAAGATCCTTCCACCCTTCCTCTCCTTACAATAATTTTAATAAATCTGATAAAGTTTCATCTGACTTGATATGCTATAACTGTGATCGTCCAGGTCATTTTTCTGCTGATTGCAACAGACCCAGGAAAGATGACAGATACAGACGAGACAACAAGAAGGATGAGCGACACAAAAAGGAGGAGGAAGATGATGAAAGAACTGTTGAAAGGTCCAAAGACAAGTCCAAGGACAAATTCAAGGATCGATCAAAGGACAGGCGAATGAAGA
>KQ991563.1:0-11062 GCA_001598015.1 Dorcoceras hygrometricum | reverse complement strand
AATGCCTCAACGGCTTCGCTGCTGATTTATTCCTACGACTGCTGCACTTTGCTCCTTCTTCAATTCTTTGCGCCTGGGAACCAAGTCGACTGAACTTGCGACTGATTGATTAGCAACAGCTGATTCAAATAAGCTCTCGACTGGATGTTGCTGTTGCTTGCGACTGGTTCATCAATTGCGTCTGAATCTTCTTGCGACTGGATGTCTTTGCGTTGCGACTGGACACTGTAGCTTCGTCTGCGGAAATAAACAACGCAAAGTCTTCCTGCTGAATCTTTAGCGCAATAGCAAAACGCTGTCGTATCAACTTATGTAAACGACATCGTTTTGCTATCTTCAAATAGCATCTGCTGATTGCACTGTAGCTTGCGACTGGATCCTCTACGACGTCGCTTCCTCTTGCGTCTGGAATGCAAGCTACCTGCTGATTCTTGCGACTGGATGACGTCACCGATGACGTCATCAACTTCTAATCCATCTGCTGAATCTCCATACGACGTCGCTTCTTCTTGCGTCTGGAATGCAAGCTACCTGCTGATTCTTGCGACTGGATGACGTCACCGATGACGTCATCAACTTCTAATCCATCTGCTGAATCTCCACACGACGTCGCTTCAGCCTTTGCACTCAACTTCTTCTGCTGATTGTGATGACATCAAGGCTGATGTCATCACAGCTCATTCCATAATAAGCGCAACTCTCCTCATCTGCTGAATCTTCATCTGATCACTGTAGCTCCTGCTGAACTTCTTCGTTCCAGCTCCATCTACGCTTCTTCTTCTTCTTGAATAACGACTGTTGATAGATTCATCAACAGTACTTATAATCGCGACTGCTGATAGATTCATCAGCAGTACTTATAATTGCTTCCTCTTTTGCGCCCTCAGCTGATCTTCATCATCTCGAATTAAATCTTCAACTGGTTCAACTTTGGCCTACGCCTGATTACAAACAACTGAAATAACTCTGGACGTCTCCATTGCTAATTCAACTGCTCATTCCATGAATACTCAACCATCTGCTGAACATTTGTATTGTGAACCATCTGCTGAACATATTCTTCGACCTGAAATCTGCGCACTAGAATAGAATTGTTAGAATAACAACAACAGGTTTTGTGTAATTCAAAACTTAATTAGGATCTGTAAAAACAGATCCAACACAGTACTTTCATCGTTGCTGCCAACGGAGTTCGCTCCAGTATTGTTTTTGGAAACAGTGCGAGTAACGTTTGCTATCAACAGGTTTGGTAACAGTAAACTCAATACGACATCGTTTTCTATCAACAGATATGATGACGTCAGCTACAGTAGAATATCAGACATCATGACGTCACCATCAGATCTAGCTACAAAGGTCATATAACAGATGCGATGACGTCAGCTACAATAGAGGAACAGATTTGATGACATCATCATTGCTGAATTTACAAGTGGTTTAATTTTGTCTACCGCGACAGATCTTTCAACAGCAAGGAACTATTCATTCATCTTCTTCAAAGAAAGATCTGTCGACAGAAATGGTTTCAGGCACAAGCATAAAGTTGATTCAAATTCGATCGTATACTCAATTGGAAAAGATCGATGACCAAAACAAGAATCGTTCAAACTGCCTGAAATTAAGGAGACGAGATTGGTACTAATTTTGGAAGAATAGTACATATTGGCAGAGGTCGTTACAACGGGATTACACATACATGGAAATCGACAAATTTGCTCTGAAGATACGCAATTTACCATGTAGTGAAGCGGGATTGACGTCGAACAATTGTTAGAATTTCAAAAGGGATTTTGTTGCCTTATCAGAAGTAATCGACCGTTGAATGAAGAGTATAAATAGCAGATGTGTTGAATTGAAGAACAACCCTCTCGCGATTGCTATTACTGAACCGCTGCCAAATTGAATTCTCGAGCTATTTCTTATTGAAGCATACTCAAAGCTCACAAGACTCAAAGAACATTCTGTTGTTTTTCATTGATATACCTTCGAGTCATTCTCTGGTTCATCTTGTTAAATCGAGTTTCTTTGTATTAGGAACCAGAGATATTTACAGTCTCAAATATGTGCACTTCATTGTAATATCTTATTGAGTCTGTAACAAACGTGCTCTCAAAAGCCGTTTGAAAATATTACCAAGTGTTATAAACCAGCAGCTGCGTCTGCTTGGATTGGTGTGGAGATACTAGGAGTTCTCGTAGCTGCTGGTTGCGGGATCGGGTGTTTGTAGAAGGCCTACTTTCATCAAATCTTCTAGTGAAACCTTCCGAGGAGGAAGAAGGGGAGACGTAGGACAGTGAAGTCCGAACTTCCAGAAACAAATCCTGATCTCTTTGCTATTTGCTTTACGCATTTACATATTGCTCATTATTTACTGTTCACAAGTGAATCGGTTTTATTCCGCACTTTTCTAGTTAACCGAGAAACTTGCATAAAACTGAGATATCTTAAGTCTGGTAACTCGGACTTAAGTCAAGCCGTGTTGTAAAACTTTTTAAAAGATTTCAAAAAACGAAGGAGTTCATTCAACCCCCCCCCCCTTCTGAACTCCTATTTACTTATTGATCCTATTTCTGGGACCATCATATATTCACTCATAAAGAATTGAATCTGAGACAGAGACGATGGCTCGAACTTTTAAAAGACTACGACTTGACAATAAACTACCATCCAAGAAAGGCAAATAAGGTAGCCGATACGTTAAGTCGGAAGAACATGAAAAAGGTGATACTATCCTCACTCTCAGCTCAACCATGCCTCAAGGAATTGGTCAAAATCAATCAGAATCGAGACCCTTCTCTGACCAAACTTAAGGAACAGATCAAGCAAAGGAAGGTGTCGGAATTTCAAGTAGACCAAAAAGGAATCATTTGGATGAACGGAAGATTATGTGTGCCCGATGTCGATAACCTCCATCAGGAAGTGATGTCTGAAGCACATAAATCCAAGTTCTCAAACCACCCAGGGAGTACAAATATGTATAGAGATTTGAAAGAACACTTCTGGTGGAATGGGATAAAAAGAGATGTTGCTGATTTTGTTGCTAGGTGCCATGTATGTCAACAAGTCAAGGCAGAACATCGAAGACCTGGATGATTATTGCAACCACTGGAAATTCCAGAATGGAAGTGGGAAAACATATCCATGGACTTTGTAGTATCTCTGCCGAAAACAAGATTAGGCCATGATGGGATGGGTAATCGTGGATAGGTTAACGAATTCCGTGCACTTTCTGCCTGTCCATATGAACTACGTCTTGGACAAGCTCGCTTCCTTGTACATGGACAATATTTTTAGGATACATGGAGTTCCAACCAGCATTCTGTTAGATAGGGACACAAGGTTCGTATCTCGTTTCTGGAAGAGCTTCCAAGAAGCCATGGAAGTATGGTTACCTCAGTACGGCTAACAATCCACAGACAGATGGCCAAACTGAGAGAACCATCCAGACCCTAGAAGACATGTTGCGGACATGCACCTTAGACTTCGGTAGTAACTGGAGCGAATACCTCTAATAGAGTTCGCATACAATATTAGCTACCACAGTAGCATAGGAATGGCACCATTTGAAGCCCTCTATGGATGGAAATATCGATCGCCACTGTATTGGGATGAGGTCGGAGAAAAGGCCATCACAGGACCTGAACTCGTCCAGGAGACAGTCAAAAAGGTATCCATCATAAAGGAAAGACTGAAGGCGGCCCAGGATTGACAGAAAAGCTGAGCAGACTTAAAGAGAATACCCTTGGACTTCGAGGTAGGTGAAAAAGTGTATCTCAAGGTTTATCCAATAAAAGGGGTAGTCCGATTTGATAAGGTCGGAAAGCTGAATCCCCGGTATGTCGGACCATTTGAAGTCTTGGAAAGAGTAGGAACACTTGCCTACATACTGGCCTTACCACCCAGTATGTCAAGAATACACAATGTCTTCCATGTCACAACTAAGGAGATATATCGCGGATTCTAGTCACGTTCTTTATGAAGGACCACTCCTGGTGGAAGGGAATTTGACCCAAGGGCTGAACTATGAAGAAATCCCTATTCGAATCATGGACACAAAGGACCACGTGATTAGACGAATAATAATCACATACGTCAAAGTCCAATGGTCCAACCACACCGAGAGAGAAGTCACGTGGGAAATGGAAGAGAAGATGCGCAGGCAGTACCCCTACTTATTTGAAAATTATGAGCCCCGAGGACGAAACTCCTTTTAAGGAAGGAGGGATTTGAAAACCCAGAAGCTCTAGGAAATACATTGGAAAAAAAAAACTCAGCTTTGACACGATCAACTCAGATCTGGGACAGTCAATGATCAACTCAGATCTGGGACAGTCAACGGTCAACTCAGATCTGGGATAGTCAACGGTCAACTCAGATCTGGGACAGTCAATGGTCAACTCAGATTTGGGACAATCAACAGTCATCTGGTCAACAGTCAACTCAGCTTTGGAAAAGTCAAATCAGCCCTCAGCATACCCAGACAGATCACGTGCACAGATCACACATATGGATCAGCTCACGAACTTCAGCAAGCTGTTATACGCGTACAGATCGGATTATGTTTGGAAAGCCAACAATCGCAACTGCCGATTTAGGGAGATTAATGGCCAATTAAACCACTCAATTCAATGCCTAAACCGTTACTTTTGTAACAGCCAGATTTATGACCAGCAAATCAAGAATTTGAGGTTGTAATGGCTTACCTTTTGACTCCCTGTTTCTGCACCTATAAATACCTACTGGGGCAACATATGACCCACACTCCATCTGCAAATTTCTTAGTAATATACCAGATTTCATGTACCAGATTTCGTCTGAGCTGTCTGAGCTGAATACTGTTTCTGCTTCACTAAACCACACAAACTTCAGGAGACGGCTAAATGGGCTTTTGTTATATATATTCGTTTCAAATATTATATGATATTCATGATATGTCTTGATTATAATACGAGCTTTCGTTTAGTGTCAAGTTCATGCTATGATCTATGCTCTGTTTAGCACTGATGTTTCTGTCGTAATATGGGTCTACGGAATATTCCACACTCTGAGTTACTAGGTGTAACTATGGCCTCGACCCCTTAGAAGAGTAAAAATTAGGGAGTGATCAGTAAACCATAGAAATGAAGTAATTATCATTGCTACCTGTTATGCCATGCTCTGTTCTATTATATGCTCTGTTCTGAATCTGTATATGTATATTTTGTTATGCTCGAATGGTCTCCCCCACTTGTTGAGTGTTTACCCAAACACTCACCCCTTACTTCTCCCACCCAGATAAAGCTGAAGAACAGATTGAAGAAGAAGAACAAGAGATGTTCTGGGGCTGGTGAAGACTTAGTATTATTTAATGTAATTTTGCTTCCGCAACTTTGATTTCTTTTGCAGTTGTAAAAACGATTATTTTGATTATGTAAAAGACTGGTTTGAGCTATACTATGAGGCTTAATGTTTTACAATTTTATGATTGTTTAATATTGCCGATGTCATGACTCTCGATCTCAGGGCGTGACAATCTGAGTTGGTGGTAGAGTAACCTACGTGCATGACGCCCAGAGCTGGATGCTCCCATTTGAACAGAGCTTGTGATCATATCTTTGCAGTTGTAAAAACGATTATTTTGATTATGTAAAAGACTGGTTTGAGCTATACTATGAGGCTTAATGTTTTACAATTTTATGATTGTTTAATATTGCCGATGTCATGACTCTCGATCTCAGGGCGTGACAATCTGAGTTGGTGGTAGAGTAACCTACGTGCATGACGCCCAGAGCTGGATGCTCCCATTTGAACAGAGCTTGTGATCATATCTGGATGTGCGAGCGGTTTGTGGTCCAGATCGGAGGAGTTCAGAAAAGGGTCAGCTTTGGCAGGAGCTGGTCTACGTGATCTGTTTATCCTAGCGAGACTCCTGTGCGATGTCATTTGGTAGTAGTCAGATCTGGTGTAGTATAGAGGAGTCAGATCTGGTGTGGTGTTCAGATCAGAGTTGGTTGACTTTCACTGTTGCGTTGATTGGGAGAATATATATAAGTGTCGAACACTTAGTCAATTTCATACCCGATATTTCTTATCTTCTCCCAGAGAACCTTCGATACGTTTACTGTTCTCCAAACCCTCACTGTTCATCCGAACACAAATCCTTTGATTGTCGTCGATTTACATCACCGCTTGGAGTAAGGTTGGTGGTGCTGAGCTTGTCTCCTCTAGATATTTCAATTGGTACCACTTTGGAACCTTGGGTCAGCGTGTTGAGGGAGTGCGAAGTAGTTGCAGTGTTCGTTTTCTTTCGTGATTCCCAGCCAGTAGCTTCTTCCATTCTTTTGAGCACTGGGATTTGAGCTTTCAGATAGCTTTTGTTGAGTTTCTTGGTGAGTTAGAGTGCATCAGATCTGAGCAGGTTGTTGGAGTTGTGTTCTCGTGTGTGAGCAGCTGGTTGTGAGCTCATGTGTGATCTGTTGAGGTATTAGTTGCTCAGAGGAAGGTACGATGAGCTCATACTAGCAGCTTTGATATAATCATGTTAATATTTCCTGCGTGATGTGAGCTGCTGTGTGGCGTGCTAGCTGATTTTTCTTAGCTGCGTGATCTGCCGTGTATATGTGCTAGCTGAAGTTGTCTAGCTGTGCAGTTAATTGTTGGTTATCTGTTTTATTTGCTTATGTGTTATTTATATGCGTTTATTATGAGCTGGAATTGCCTTGCATACACGCATATCATATTGAGCCTGGTTTATTTGAGAACCGATCGTTGAACAGTACCAGTATGCTGAATCTATGATTTTGAAAATAAAATGATTGAGGTGTCGATCGGATTTCGTACTCTCGACTCACTGCCGTAAGGTTTGTCGGTTTCCCTAAGGTTCACTTGGGTAGCTCCCACCCCTCAGCAATCATGAATGACACCGGTGGATTGAGAGATTAGATTGCAAGCTGCTGGTGCTGCATGTGAAGGGCATGGGTAGCACCTATGATTCCACATGCGATGTGGCCACTACTTTATTGATTCACTGATGAGTTCTGGCGTGGATAGTTGTTGATGACCGATGATTCTTGATAGTATCCTGATCATGCAATGCACGTTTGAGATATTACATGTTTTATATGTTAGCTGGTTTTTTAGATGCTCTTCGTACTGAGTTTTGACCTCGTTTCAGTTTTCCCTTGTTTGGGGCTGCTTTGGTCTGTGTTGGCCTTTGCAGGGTGTTTGCACTGAAGATTTGGAGGCACTATTTGTATGGCGAGAAGTCTCAGATATTCACCGACCATAAGAGCCTCAAGTACTTCTTCACCCAGAAGGATCTGAACATGAGGCAGCGCAGATGGTTAGAGTTGGTGGAGGATTATGACTGTGACATTAGATACCATCCGGGTAAGGCTAATGTAGTGGCAGACGCTTTGAGCCGGAACACTGCAGTGGTGGCTTGTTTGTCAGTTGAGAGGCCACTACAGACTGAGATAGAGAGGTTTGGTCTAGAGCTTTATTCAGGAGGCTGTGCGCCGAGTTTAGCAGCGCTCACGATTCAGTCGACTCTTCGAGAGCGGATCAGAGAGGGGCAGGCGTCCAATGAGAAGTTACAGCAGTGGAGGCAGCGTGATGAGGACAGAGGACGAGGTCTGTACACTTTTGAGGATAGGATAGTCCGTTTCAGAGGTCGAATGTGGGTGCCGAGCACTGGTCAGTTGAGAGCCGAGATCTTATCTGAGGCTCATTCATCGACCTACTCCATCCACCCAGGGAGTACGAATATGTACAGAGATTTACAGACATTGTATCGGTGGCCAGGGATGAAGAAGGACATAGGGAGATTCGTGTCCGAGTGCTTGACCTATCAGCAGGTCAAGGTGGAGCATCAGCGACCGGCAGGGTTGTTGCAGCCACTTCCCATTCCTAAGTTGAAGTGGGAGCATATCATGATGGATTTTGTGGTTGGATTGCCCAGGAGTCCCACAGGGTTTACGGCTATATGGGTGATTGTGGACATACTCAACAAGTCAGCGCATTTCCTACCGGTGAAGACTACTTTCACCCTGACGCAGTATGCAGAGCTTTATATCCGAGAGGTGGTTAGACTGCATGGCATACCAGTCTCGATAGTGTCGGACAGAGACACAAGATTCACATCTGTGTTCTGGAGGAGCTTACATGCCGCCTTGGGGACTAGATTGTCGTTCAATACAGCATTCCATCCGCAGTCAGACGGACAGTCAGAGAGGGTCATTCAGATTTTGGAGGATTTGCTGAGGGCTTGTGTGATAGATTTTTAGGGTACGTGGGACTCGAGACTGCCGCTGTTAGAGTTCACGTACAACAACAGCTTTCAGGCGTCGATCGGGATGGCTCCGTATGAGGCGCTGTACGGGAGGAGATGCAGATCTCCCATACACTGGGACGAGGTTGGCGAGAGAGTGCTTACTGGGCCGGAGTTAGTGCAGCAGACAGCAGAGGTCGATCGGGATGGCTCCGTATGAGGCGCTGTACGGGAGGAGATGCAGATCTCCCATACACTGGGACGAGGTTGGCGAGAGAGTGCTTACTGGGCCGGAGTTAGTGCAGCAGACAGCAGAGGTTGTGACGAGGATACGGGATAGGATGAGGACAGACCAGAGTCGTCAGAAGAGTTATGCCGATCAGAGGCGACGAGATCTGGAGCTGGCTGTGGGAGATCATGTATTCGTGAGGATATAGCCCATGAAGGGCGTGATGCTCTTTGGCCGGAGGGGCAAGCTCTGCCCGAGGTTTATTGGGCCATTCAAGATTTTGGAGAGGATTGGTACTCTGGCTTATCGAGTAGCGTTACCACTCAGTCTGTCAGCAGCGCATAATGTCTTCCATATCTCGATGCTGTGGAAGTACATTCCGAACCCGTCTCATGTGTTGGATTTTGAGCCGCTCCAGTTGGCACCAGATTTATCATCTGAGGAGCGACCTGTGCAGATTCTAGCTAGGGAGGAGCGTAGGCTGAGAGCGCGGAGTATTCCGAAGGTCAAGGTCCGCTGGCAGAATCACTCGGAGGATGAAGCTACCTGGGAGACTGAGGTCGATATGCTGACGCGCTTCCCGAAGCTATTCGGTACGTACTCAATTTTGAGGACAAAATTCCAATAAGGGGGGAGAGTTGTAACGTCTAGAATTTCCTCACTACGTAGAAATGAGTGCATGACTAGGGGGAAAATATTTTTAGATGATTACATGCCTTATTATGTGATTATTTATGATTTTATGCTGCATGGTATGCTTGTGTTATTTTTCAGTATGCTTGAGCTACGGAAGTGTGGACGAGATTATGATCGACCGGAATGAAAATAATCGAGATTTTTAAGTTATTTGGATTTTTAAAATGAAATTATTTTATTTTAAGCAACAATTTCTGAAAATTAGGATTTTTATAACTATTTTGGAGGGGAACCCGTTTTTCACCTATACGGGCTGGTATATTGAGTTTTTGGGAATTTTAAATTATGAGGAGGCCTAGATTTCGAAATTATGTAACCATTAAAGCCCAACTATAAGTTTGAAGCACCTTTTCAATTTAATTGGAAGGGCAAGCTGGTATGTTTCTTAATTAAAGCAATAGAGGTCATATTAGGCACATTCATTAATTCTTAAACACAAAATTTACACAAACCTAGCCTCCCTTTTGATGCAACAGTCGTCCCCTCCTCCCCATAACTCACAACCTTCGAAAATATTCAGCCATGGAAGAATCTTAGTGATCCAAAACCGGTTGCGCCCCGATCTTGCGTCTACAACGTCCGTACCTCGCAGATCTTCATCTTCTTCAAACCAGGCATGTGATATCTGTTAGAGTAGGTGCCCAACTAGCCAAATTGTGGCGTGTGGGTTCATGTTGACTCTATGTAAAACGATCTTTATTTATGAAATTCGTATTCTTTTATGGCATTCTTTACCTTCATTATTTTTATAATGTTAACAATTGTTTTGGATAAAGACCTAGAATGAACCATAGTGTATGTTAGATGTGATAGTGGATATGATGGCTATCATGAAACACATCTAATAGTCACTGTGTATTCTAAAATTGTTCCTAGTCGATTGGGCCGTCAAAATGAGGATAAGGCCGCCCGAGTTTGAGACTAGCATCTACGATGTGAAGTACCACGTTTCATTGGTAGGGAACATTGTGATGTTCTGAGCATGCAGATGGATGGTTTGCCTGGCGAACTATCGAGCTACCCTCGTTCGAACTTTCCAAGTGGTTACCATTTGTCGAGTGAATTAAGTCCGAGGTCTTGGTTGTACAGATTAGCCCTTATTACTCGAAACGTCATTGAGACTCTACATGATAGGTGCTTGATGGATCTGTGTAAACAGATCCAAATTAAGTTTGAATTACACAAAACCTGTTATTGTGTTTCTAACAAATCTACGGAGTGTGCAGATGCTTAAACAGATTTCTAACAGAATTAGAATATGTCTGTTGGAAAGTTCACAGCTGGTTTGGTTTATCACTTAGACGGCAGCTGGATTAGCAATGGAGACGTCCAAAGTTGAGTCAGTTGTTCGTAATTAGGCGGAGGCCATGTTAGACCAGCAGCTGTGATAATCTCTAAGAGTCTGAACCAGCTGGAGCATTTAGGTGTATAAGGACCAGCTGGAACGCTAAGGAGAAGATGGACCAGCTGGAGAGATAAGTTGAACCAGCTGGAATGTAATGAACCAGCTGGAACGATATGAACCAGCTGGAGCGCTAAGGGGATGATGAACCAGCTACAAGTGCTAAGGTGTACATGGATCAGCTGTTGCGCAAACGTAAATGAATCAGACGTCAATGTGAAGAGGAATCTGGAATCAACGATGATGACGTCAGCATTTCTATTGGAGAAAGCTGTGATCAAAAACTATGACGCAATCCAGACGAGAGCTACAGTATAACCAGTTGTTGACGCAATCCAAACGAGAGCTACAGTATAACCAGTCGTTGACTCAATCCAGACGAGAGCTACAGTATAACCAGTCATTGGGTAATCCAGACGCAAGCTACAGTGGATCATTCATCCAGACGCAAGCTACAGTATGATCAGCAGTGAGCTACATGTTGGGG
>KQ991562.1:202125-286034 GCA_001598015.1 Dorcoceras hygrometricum | reverse complement strand
TTTAAAATTTCAAACTATAGCCTTTATATTTCCAAAATATATTAAATATAATTTTTTGTAAAACTCAAATCACATTAATTTGGATTCATTTCAAAATAATTTACTTTTAATGGCAAAACCACAAATGTAAAATAAAGTCATCAATAAATTTTTTTCATTATTAATAGTTTTAAAAAATAACTAAACTCATTTTATAACTTTAAGTTTAAAGTAAAAAATAACAATATATTCTTATTTACAATTTTATTCAACAGGATTTATTAAGAAATTATTAAATACATGATTTCAAAATTTATTATATAGAATTTTTTATAAAAATTGCATCAACTCAAATATTTATTGATAATTATTCCATTTATTTTTGATAATACACGTAGAATTGATATATCGCCTAATCAATAAAATATTAAATTGTTGTTTTCGATAACTACGTCAAATAAGTTTGTCTCTATAGTACTATCATTATGGACAAAACTAATTCATATTTAAAATTTTAGAAAACAAAAATATTTATTGAAAATGATTCTAATTGCTTTTAATAAGACACACAGAATTGATATATCACATAAACAAAATATTAAATTGTTGTTTTCGATATAAGAGTTACTGACAATTTACTATTTATCTATGTATCAAAAAAAATCTCTTAGACTAATAAGTTTGCCTACTATCATTATTAACAGAACTATCATATTTAAAGTTTTAAAATACATCATTTTAAATTGTTGGTTTATATAAGAACTCATAATTATGACTTTTTATTTTTATCTATATCTATATAATAAAATTCGTTAACTATACGAAATAAATCTGTCTTTTGAATATGGATTATTGAAAACTGAATTTATGTTAATATTCCAGGTATTACTATTATTAAAAATACTAATTTAAATATAAAGTTTCAAAGTACAGCCTCTATACCTCTAATTTAAAAATTAAATCATCACTATACTATTTTCTATTCAAATTCAATATTTTATTTGGTAAGACACGTTGAATTGATATATCACATAATCCATAAAATATTAAATTGTTGATTCGATATAAGAATTACTATTACTGACAATTTACTTTTTATCTATGCATTAAAGAAATGTCTTTTCGGTAACCTCACCAAATAAGTTTACCAATATGAAGTATTGAAAATTGTATTTTTTTTTTAAAATTTCAATTCAGGATTATATTGTAAAAATTTAATAATTTATTTAACAATGTATTTTGAGTGTTGGAATATTGTTGTCTTTAAAGAATTTTTTCAGATTGTAATTAAGTTTTTTGTTTATTGGTTATATTGTCTACAAATAATTTAGTTTATTTGTATTTCTATTATTATTCAAATTCTCATATATTCTATTTAATTATTAATTAAAATAAAATTATATCTCCGTGCATTGCACGGGTGAGATACTAGTTTGTTAATAATCTAGAAGTATTATTAAGCATTTCAAATGTCCTTTCTCGTTTTCAAAAAATAAGAATTTTAAAAATAAATATAAGGAAGGGACCGGGTCCGAGACTGGAAACCATCCGTGTGTAATATGGCTCAATCTCCTATACAATTAACAAACTCAATACTAGGCCACCAATGGTGGCCTAAGACAAGCCCAATATACATATATAGCCCAAATGATCATTCGCCTCAGAAAGCCCAAGTTCTTTTCTGTCATGTTCATTTTGTCTGACCTGTTTTTTTTTTTCCAGTAGTTTGTTGATATTGGTATGCGATATATATGTATATGTGATGCCATGCGTTCCGGGTGAGCAAAAGCTTCACTGCCCCCAAGATCTGTCCAATGGGGTTGTATAATACGGATTCGGATCTCTGCAACACAGCAAATGCATCTCTGCAACACAGCAAATGCATAGAACTTCTGCTGAAACCGTATAATACTACACATTAATGCAGATTTTGTACAGGGTGGGAATCGAATAATTCAGCCAGCCTTTGGAGGTCACATGTTTGACAGAATTTCCAAGTAAAACCATCATTAATGGCGACTACCCTCTTTCAATAATCTGTCTCTTGCTTTGGTATCAAATGGTATTTGCGGTGTTATGGGTGCTGGTTGATCTTTGTTTCACTAAAATTGATGCTTGGCGTGATATATTTGGACGTCTTCGTTTTAGTTGGTGACTGGGCCTAGCGATGGGTAAAAATGTTTTCATTGAAAGTTCTGAGATTTGCTGCAGTTTAGGGGATAGAAATGGTTGAAAAGGAATCAGGTGCTGGAAGCAAGATACTCGTGCCTGGTTCACATTAGGACAATCTCGGGGAAAGTTCGAGAACATAGAAATTCATGGGCGTGTGTTCAAGTCTGATTTTCGCTGGTGATAACTTAATGTTGCGGCACAATCGTGTATCAAATGCCAATCCATGTAGCACAGTCGTATCTGAAATGGTTAGTTTGTAGGAAGTGTTTGACGCGCGTGTCTTGAATATGTGGAGAAATTTTGAGAGAAGGATAGAGATGTGGCGGCACGGATAATATTAGTGACAGCTTATGCTCAATGATTCAAATAGGAGAAGCGCTATATGATTTCTCTCAGATAAAAGGAGAAGCTTTAGTGGCCAAGCATTTTACACTAGCTGGTTTCCGTAAACATGCTTGAATGTTATCTTCGATATGGTCCCCAAATCATTGCTTTTCTGTACAAACCTATGTGGTATGTATACCAAGGAAGGCGACATGTTTGATGCAGAATTGCTTTTTTGAATCTGATTGCAAGTCCTGATTACATCTCGTTGACTGCAGACTAATTAGGTTGATCCAATATTCAAATCATGGTTTAACTGGACTATGACATGTCAGAAGAATGAGGCAGATGATATCAAGCCAAGTATTTTTTACCATGCTATGTGTTCTATTTGCTTGACCCGTGCAGGTATGATTGGTGAAGTCCTAGATTACTTTTGGTCAATGGAAGACTCTGCTTCGATTCCAAAAAGAGAATAGATTGCTTCTGTGGTTGACCAACAAGGTTGGGTGGGTCACCTTAATGGAGCATTTGAGTTCATATATACAATGCCTATTCAACGCAATGATATGGTGTGGCGAACTCTATTGGCCTCATGCAGTACATGGCAATGTCAAGTTTGGAGAAATTGCAGTGAAGAGAATTATCTCACTCATCCCAGTACGTGCTTTCACTTATGTTCTTCTATAAGACTCAAAAAATGGAGACATGTAGATTGGGAGTTTGAGTTCAATTGAGGAATGTAATGATGAAATAGCATGGCCTTAGCAAGGAGCAAGGTTATAGTTGGACAAATTTGAACTAATGGTCCATCAACTAAATTTTACGCAGTAGCTAGGAGCATCCACAGGGCGATACTTACTTACAGTTAGTAAATCTAAGAGTGATGATGAAAGCATTGGGTGCTTCACCAATGCAATGCAAGGTGAAGACTAAAGACTGAATGCCGGGGCATTTCAGCGCGCTCTTGATTTAATTTATGCATGTAGAGCGTTGGATTTGTAATGTGGTAAGTTTACTTCTTATTATTGTTGATTTTATTACGATACATAGGTGACTCATGAGATATTATAATTGCCCCAAATCAAGCTGTAGGAATCCTACTTTTGAAATCAAAGAGCTTTGACGACACAGTTATAAAAGGAATCTTTTTTTTAAGAAGAGCATAGAATAAGACATCTGCAACAATATAGATTGAAATATAAACAAACTTAAAAATAACAATGTTTACACTAATCAGTGAATTCAAACCCCATTCTTTTTGTTTTTTATGTCCATGAATGATGCCCTCGTAATCTGTACAGTTAGATGAGGGTTCTTAAGTGCAAATTCCTCAAACCTTGCTGCAAAAACTACGTCTTCCATGTTTCTGATAATAAAGTTCAAGGCTGTTCCTTTAATGATTGGTTTGAACAAGAATCTGATATTTCTAAAATATCAAGAGCATTGGTTGAATTTAAGGAGCTAAGCATATGGTGAGAACAAAACATCTGGAGGAATGGGATTTCATACTTGTCTGCTGCAATTGACAGTGAATAAACATGCTTTTCCACCTTTTCTTTGGGCAAATCTCCACTGTATAGGAACTCTAACAAAGATTCTACTTCTTCATGATTCAATTCATGAAGTGTTATCGTTTCAGTTGGTGGCGCTTTGCATCCATCAGAATCCAAGATGTTTCTGAAGATATCAGATCTTGCTGCCTGCACAGTATCAAAATAGACTTGTTAAACTGAAAATAATATGGATATATATTTAGATGAAATTTGATCATGGGAAAGTGATTGTTTTGATAGGTAGTGGAAGCTGAAGCCGATTCCATACCAATAGTGCTTTATGTGCCGGTACAAACGGCCCATTATCTCCAGGTTTGACTTGAATATCCGTGTGAATTCGGTCTCTAAATGCTGCAGCAAATCCACCCAGATAGCTTATTTTCTCATTTAACATGTCTTCCATCTCCTTCATCTCCTTCACCCATTTTAAAGCATTTGCAAATCCCTGTTGACCAATCCATACATTCTATTAGACCCTTGTAGATTATTCTATGTTAAATGCACCCTCGTAGTCTCTGGATTTGGGCTTTTGGGCATTCGATCATATAATAAAATTATACGACTCCATGCAAAAGTAAGAAACGGGATAATGCCCAAAAATCAATGATACTGTTCATGCGGATTCTAAGAAATCTGAGATTGGTGCATGTGACATGCTGTCATGTTTGATACAGCGAATATTTCTAGCGAATATTTTTCTTTTCTTATTGCATAAAACGATGAAACCTACTTTAGCTGCTCTTTGGTATCTCGCACATTGAAAATATTTACAAACTGGGATTTTAAACTAAGACATTCAACAGAATCATACATAATCCTATTACGTGAGAATGATCCATAAGAGTAGTAAACCCTTTTGATCAGGAAACCGAAATTCATACAGAAGTTAATTCGATGGTCCTTCCTAAGGATTTCTCGCACTTGTTATACTAAAATGAAGAAATGAAAAATATTAAAAAACTGGGACCAAAACTAAATATTGGAACAGAATAATACATAATCCTAGTTCTTATGAATGATCCTTAAGTGTAAACCCCTTACCTTGGTCATATTTGATAAGGAACTCGAAGTGTTTCCTGTTTTATCAGACCCCTTTTCACCGTCAAGTTTGTTTGTCAAAGTGATTATAGTTCTTGCTCCTTCATAACAAGCTCCGCATATTGTGTTCCTTGGAGGCCGAAAGAGAGATGGCATCGCACTACAAATTGAGCAATCCATTGTTCTCAGAGAGAAGATGAAGAGAAATGAAGTTTGTTCTCTTCTTGTGAGAAGGTATTTCCCTGTTGTATTCTATGTATCATGGTATGCTAATTCTTGGTAGTTTGAGGCTTATTAATTGTTTCATCTTTGAAAAAGAAAGACACCATTATTGCTCTCATTATGCACATAAGAATATTGTAACGGTACATGCTTTGTATAACAATTAACAACCAACCAATGCCTTTGGAAAAACAAAAAAAAAACAAAAAAACAAAAACAGAGAGAGAAGAAACAACTAATTGTGTGATTCCACTAAGTAGGGTCACCTTACGTTTTGTATGTGTAAGTTTAGTGAAATGACGAGTCTGGTGGTTTAGGAAGTACTCCAAGTCTTAATGGTTAAATCATCACATAATTCTTAGCCATATTAGTTCCAAAGTTTTATTTTGTTTTTTAAATTATTGTTTTCCTTTGTTAGCAAACTAATGACAACTGAACACGATATATAGATATAGAGATATAAAACATATCATTTTCATGTCTACACTACAAGATCGGCTCTAGACTACTTAATACTATATAGGTAGTGAACTACTAATGTTTCATAAACAATTCATTTCAAGTTTGTATGATGATTAGTGTATTGTTCTTATTGAACTGAATCGATATTGGTGGTCTCTGGGGGAGAAGGAAAGGGTATGTGGGTCATTTCACAAAACTCACGATGAAACGTGGTTGGTTTAAGTATTTTGAGTGGGTATGAAGAATCCCAATTTAAAAAAATGATAGAGATGGTTAGGATTAGAATAATTAGGGGGTTAGGAAGTGGAAAAAGACTTTCCAACCTTACGCCACCAAGAATGTGGTAACCACGTCTAATAAATTGGATGCTGCGAATTTACACAAAAAGCCTTCGTGGGCAATGTTATGTTTATGCACTATTTGTTTGGTCTTTTTTTTTTTTCTCGCTAGCATATTCTTAATCTTGGGCTACGACCTATACAAACATTAATATGATATACCCTCTGTATAATTTTCTAGGACTTTTTACACATGTTTTTGTAGGTGTGGAATCGACCAAAAATAAGAATTTATGAATCCGTTCCAATAAGGGGACGTGGGGGGGTATATATTATATTATACTAGGAAATTTTGGAAATTCGACTAAATCAACTATTTTCTGAAAAATATTAGTGGAAGTGGTTGGATTTCATTAGAAAAAGAAAAGGTTACTGGAACCAGAATTTTGATCGCCCCCATATTTATATGTGGTTTGAGCGATCTTGTTATGAGAATAGAGATTGTTATTTTTCCTAATTTGTTTTTTTAAACAAAGTCATTTGCTATACGTATATTTTTATGGAAAAGTACCCAAATTTATTATAATTCATAAATAGCTATATTTATGAAATATTGAGATATAGAAATAAAAGTTAGAAATTTTTAATTTAATTGTTATATTTTGTTTAAAACTACAAGCCTCTTGCATTTCATACGCATGTACTGATACTATTTAAAAGTAGACATCAATTATTGTAACTAAATTGAATTTTTGTATTTAAACTTGAAATAAAATATTATAGGATGTGTTTATTGATTTTAAGTTTTTTTTATAAAATTCCTTAATTGTGAACAAAAAAACCAAACATTAGCCAAGTTGGACCAGGTCGTCGAAGCCCACTTTTGAAATCATGAGAACGAGAAGGGAGAATGAAGCCCATAATGCCAATAAGAAGCAAATATTTAATTAAAAAGTAAAAAAAAATTAATTTAAATTTAGCCAACTTACCTAAGGGTTTTACCTCATAATAAATCAAATGGTCACAATTTCATAAATTTTTTTTTTTATGTGTAATCATTCATGGACCCCACATGTTATGATACTTGGATTTGTAGTAAGGCTAATACCACTGTAAGATCTCATTAATCGTTAAATACCCTTATTCAAATCTTTTATTCATTCTCAAAACACATTTAATTACAACAAGAAGAAAAAATCACATTGAATAAAATTCATTGTTGCAATAATATGAATATATTCATTTATCCAATTATGCATCATATGTCGATTACCAATTGTTTGAGAAGCCCAAACATCAGAGAAACTACAACCTTGAAAATTACATGCAACGACACTTGAAGAATTTGTCATTGAAGCCACGAGAAACCTCGATTTGAGGCTCAGAATTAAAATTGAGGGTATGCATATATAAGAAGGGTGAATATGCAAATTTCACCTCAATAATCAGCCAACGATGGACAAGACCAGCTTCTTCACACTTTTCATGCAATAACCCCTGATCTTCCTCAAACTTCCACTTAAAGGACAAAAACAAGTTTTTGAGCTAGGAGAAATCTTCCTTGGATCATATCCCATGTCCCCTGACTTGTTACTGTTCATCGAGCTCGGACTAGTGCCTAAGCTCACGACATGTGGGCATGAAGACGACGACAACGATGACGACGAAAATACAGATGACGATGCAGTAACTTTCTTGGATGGGATTCTTGAAATAATTGAGTTAGAAAAGTTTGAGTTCTTTTTGTGACAAAAGTTTGTCCGAGGGCTAAAGAGATGGGATGGTGGCGGACTGAGTGGCGGAGGAAGTGCGGCGTGGCTGGAATTGTGCTTAGGGGTACCAGGCTGAGACTCCCATATAAATGGCACAGCACCCGTGGCTCCACCGTAGTACACTGCCGATGGCTCCTCACTGCCGGAGTCGGCGGAGATGCGATCTTCAATGGTCAAGATTTTGATTCCTAGAGATCTAGGAGGGAAGTGTTGGGTTGCCATTTCTATGTTTGGAAAACAAAGAAGTCTAGCTAATTTGGGTTGCCATTTCTATGTTTGGAGAACAAAGAAGTGTAAGCTAATTCGGGTACTTGGACCATATTTATATAAGATAGTAAAGTAAGGTGGTTATGATCGTTGTCAACCAAATCTGGTTCATTTATTATTATTTTTACAATAATTCTATTCTATTTCTTCATTTATGAATTTAGTACGTGATTTATAGTAATTATATACCATAAAAAAAAGATAAATTGATTGTTTTATTTTACAAAATAAAGGAATTGGCTACTTGGATTTTAATACATAGATAATAACTATGTTACGAATATTTATTTTAATTAATTCTAAAAAATGGGATTGATTGACACACAGTGGTTGCAAATTGATAAAGCAATGAAATTTGATTACCAAAATTAGTTTTTAAAGAAATATTAACTTACCTCCGTGAAATATATTGGTTATACCAACTATGTTTAACCAAATTGTGCAAGTGCTCATCATTAAGTAACCTGGTTAATTGGATCGGCGTCATAAAAAACTCAAAATAAATTTTTTTTTTGTAGAATATCTCTCCGTAATCTGTGAGTCAAATGCGTGGTGAGTCAATACAATTGGCTCACAATGGTGCTGACTTGTTATTCCAAATATAATATGTACAGATTAATCATTAACATATAGTATATGAAACCAAAAACAATAAATGTTGGAGTTCGTGACTTGGGAACATATTTAGGATTAAAACTACAAATTAAGATTTGGGCCAAATGTAATTAAAAACAAGATCAAGAATTGAGAGTAGTGGTGAACGACTCAGATTACTAACACTAAAATATATATATTCACACTCTAATAGTAAACAATGAAATGCCAAAACGCATTCAAAATAAAAAAAGAAAAAAAGAAAAAGAACCAGAACTTTGTAACATCGGGTGAAATGTTGGTGTGGGTGGATCTTCGGTCATGCGAAAGTTGTCAAGATAAAAAGGAAAAAGAAAAAGAAAAAAAGAAAAATTAATTTAGTAATACATATTTGATTTGAAATATATTTAATATCTGAATTGCAAATCAAGAGATAAATATAATTATTCGGAGCCCAAAATAACGATGATGTTGATGTGATTGGATTTGTTCCAAAATCTAATCATCTGATCAGTCCATTTACTAACGGTAATATAATTTAAAGAAATTTTTCAGGCCCAGTTTTTTTTAACAAGACCAGCCCAAATTTGAAAAGTGGGCAGATGGATTCCCAAATATGATCTTGTTGTCCTCGTTATGAAATGGCCTCCGAGAAGAGGAAACTCGTTAATTAAGCATCAACAAAAGGAATTTCTTTAGAAAAAATCATGGAGGTTTTTGATTAAACTTAAAATTGATGTCCTTTAAATACATCTATCGAAACGTACACAACTCACAGTCTAAATCAAACTTTTAATCCAAACACATTCCAAATATTTTTAAAGGCAAAACGTATAAAAACAATGCTTATACATACATATATATTATTATTATTATATATATATATATACAGATCCGATATCCTGCACAACTAACTTCCCCACCTCCTTACTCGACTGTTACGTGGTGTCATGTGATTGGTCCGAATTTATAAAAAACATAACAAAAATGTTAACTTAAAATATCGGTCCAATCACATGGCGACACGTGTTAGTCGGGGAAGGAGGTGGGGAAGTTAGATGTTCATCCGTAAAGAACGATTTTCGGACCACGATATGTGTGTACGCACTTGTAGATCGGATATGGATTATAGACCACGAAAGAACGGTGTGCGAACCACCAATCAAGAAAAGGTAACACAATAAAAAGAAGAACGAAAATGAAGAAAATTTCCCATATGTTTGAACTATTATTATTTCAGATGGATGGGGTGTGTCATATTAATGGACGGTATGTGTGTACGCAATTGTTCAAAGAGCTTGCTGAAAAGATAAATATTGGACACATTGTGAATGTCAAAGACAATATCATAGGCAATGGATAATTTGTCAACATAGGGATACTTTAAAGCAAGTCAACTATATATTACAGTCCGAATCTTCGATTTGTAATAAAGAAAGAAACATATATTTTGATATCGGACAAATAGACAATTGTCTTAACATATGTCCACATATTCCTTCATCAAGTGTTCTTTTGAAACTTGTACATATATAGAATAAAGGACATGGGCTGATCCCGATCTAATATAAAGTAGTTTCCTATATGTCAGAACTTATATATTGAGATAATGATATCAACAAATTCAGACATGCAATATTAATAGTAGGATCGTCGTCGATCTATTACATGGAAAGAGGGGTATAATGGGGAATCCACAAGTTGTTACAAGACATAAAATTAGGGTTCCTTGAGAGCCCTTTTCCCATGTGCTCCTGCAATCACGCAAAAGGTTACGGGCATATATCAATTGTGTCCCAAATAATGTTCTCGCAGAGTGAAATGAGTGTTGTCCTTTGTGTGCTTTATTTTGATGGAAAAGAAGAAATAATTAATATCAAAACTAGTTGGTGGGATGGTAAAGGTAGTGTGTGTTGCCTTTTTGGGCATGGCATCTATACGCCATACCAACCTCCTTATATGCATTCTTGAAAACTCGAAAGTGTGTAAAAATGGATACTCCAGAAAGAGAATGACTAATTTGGGTCTCCTCGACACGGCATCACATGTGAAGATAGGTTCATTTTGAATCAATTCAGCACACAAAATTTATAACATATATACAAGTCACAACATGGATATATATTGAGAATATTATCATGATATTATATCCCATGGAGTAGACAAATATTAGGAAATCGAGATTAAAAACGGATAAATCTATCAAGAAGGGGACTGCAGTGGAGTCGTGGAGATTGGGGAATGTATATATGCTTTGGGATACAAATCTTTCTTTGAACTTTAATATACATACATATCACTGCTCGGTCTGTATATCTATCTAGAACTGTAAATGGTCCTTGTATCTCCCTTTTCAGTGTACAACCCAAACAGCAATGGATACGGTACTTCACATTAGACACCATCATTGATTATCATCAAGATCATCACAAATTTCAATTTCTAAACTCACCAGTTTCTATTAATATATATGTATCACTGAACCAATCAGCATACATCTGAACCCGGAAGCAAAGTTCACCCTCGAAGCTAGTTTTAAGGTTCTGAACCCTTTTGGAGTGACGATTAATGGAGGGAACTGCGGAATCTGGCGGCGAGACGAAGAAGGTTCTGGACAACCCAAGAGCGGAGATCGACACTTCGCCGCCGTTCGAGTCGGTGAAGGAGGCGGTGGACTGGTTTAGTGGCAGTGGTCCCTGGATGCTCCGTCTAGCTGCCCATGATCACCGTGTAATCTATTAGTTTTCTTTGTAACTGTTACTGTTTGTATTTGCATGTTGTAGTTTATATATTCTGGTATGTGGCTAAGTATAAACATATATTTTGCCATTAAAATGTGAGAGATAGTTAGAAAAATGGGAAAGTGTTGTTTTTTGAAGATCTTATGAAAAAAAATATAATCGTAGTAGAGATAGTATAGATCACGTGTTATTTATATTTGCAGCATGAAACGGAGCCTCTGGGGAACATGGAGGAGCAGGCAGTACAACTGGAGAGGGATTTAATGTTGAAAGAACAAGAAACACTGAATGTATTGAAACAACTGGAAGCGGCAAAGAGATTAGTGGAGACTTTGAAGTGTCACCTGGTGCCTGAATATTTCTCTCCTTTGCTTGCAAATCCTCATCAAAATCTGGAAACTGATTACCGTACGCATGATTCCACTGAGGATATGGGCTTGTTTCCTGTCCTGTCTCCTGGTTTGATGTTCATGGAGCTGAATCGTGCCAAAACGAACCTGAACAAAACGTCGATAGACCTTGCTGTTATTCAGGAATCCGTGGAGTCATTGAACAAGAAAATGAGAGGAGACAAGGCTTTGCTTGAGAGGAGAATGGAAATGGAAGCACCCGAATGGGGAAACCCGAAAAAGGAAACGGAAGGGAGATTGGAGAGCTGTAACAATTTTACAGTGGGACAGCTGGAACGGGCTGATTTTGAGACCGAGCAGTTCAAAAAAATGACAGAGGCTTCTAGGTATGAGGTGATGAAGGCCATGGCGGAGATCGAACGTACCAAAAACAGCATAAAGATGGCGGAAATGAGGCTCAATGCAGCCAAGAAGATGGAGGAAGCAGCTAAAGCAGTTGAAGAGATTGCGCTTGCCGAGAGGAATTTGACTTCATCAGATGTTTTCTTTGATGATCATAAGCGTGATGGGATCACTCTGTCTTTTGAGGAGTACCGTTCGCTCACTCGAAAGGCGCATCGAATCGAAGAGATTTGCAAGACTAAGTTCATAGATGCAAACACCATCCAAACAAGAAGCAGAGATCGTCAATCACAAGTGGCAGTCACAGAAAAATTTGAGGAGATGAATGAAGAGAACAAGCCTCCCCGAGTGGCGGATTTAAGGACCAAAGAGGAGCCCCCCTCAGCAAATGACCAAGGTCGTTACTCTAAGTTTAAGTTCAGGAATTCGCGCTCTGGTGGACATAGGAATGCTCAGGTTGCGAACGAGAAAGGACCTAATGGGACGACGACTTCCATGGGAGACATATTAGGCAGGAAGTTGATTTTGCAAGATGATATTATTGTAGGGAAGCATGTGGAGAATAATCATGGTGAAAGGGGGCATGTTTCTTTGAGCCAGATGTTACGTGAGCAGAGTCGAACCATCTTGCATCCCGGCGAGACAGTGGGAGACGAGCACGGACGAGTCGAAAGATCGTTCTTTGTGCAGAGGAAGAAGTTTGGATTCATTCAAGTGCCACTCTCCATCAGGAAAACCAAGAAGAGAGTTCAAACTTGATGATTGCCAAGTGAATAGGCTCTTGATTGGTGTATGAAAAATATTATCATATAGATTGGTATTTCTTTTGGATTGCCGTATGATTTGCCTATGTTGGCTTTGTACAAGGTTCATCGATTTGTTGTGAAATGTTTGATTGATTGTGTGAGTATGTAGTTCTTCTTGTTTATCCCCTTGCATAATATGCCAACATATAGTTTTTTTTTTTTTATATAAAGACCAATTGTCAAGTTAATATATGAAAATGAAAGAAAAAAAAGTATATATCATACTATGATTATTATATCTGAAAAACATCTGATGTTTCAATCGGTTCTCATCAAACTTTCTATATTTTACCATAACTTGTTTTTCTTATTCACATTCATTGTTTATATGTAACTTCCACATGAAAGATGAATATAGATATTCCTTGGATTCTATATAAAGTCAACTTGAATATACCTTGTACCCTATATTGGTTATTAGGTGGAGAAATCTGTAATATTTGACAAGCAGTTGATTTACAAAATCTGATGAATTTTTAAGGCCTAGAGGATAATTACAAAAATCTGAGAAGGTTAGTTCACCTTAATTTTTTGTTGGCTGAACGAATTCGGCCATACTACTGAAACAAGCCCATGCTCGCTGAGAGCCCATTACTAGCGTGTGTAATTCTGTTGGTTGAATGACCTGGGCCTTGACTATAAAAGTGGCTAGCAATCACAGTTGGGCTCACTGGGCCAATTAGTGGGTTCATGTTCCTGAATTGCAAGATCAGATTTTTATTCATATCATGGTTATACTGATATTTTTGGTGCAATTGTTTAACTATGTCCATGTAAGTTGCAATTTATTAAATTGCAGAACTTTTATATAAACTTTAGTTTTCTATCTAGGAATATTTTAGCTTCAAAATCCTCTAAAAAAAAGAATAACATGTGCCAATTATTTAAGGAATTGCTTAAAAACTCGTTTTAAACAATATATATAATATATATGGTCTTTTGGAGCAAGTGGAGGGACACTGTCTCAACTTCTGCCATTTGCTATGCCCTTAAATATGCAAAAACAAAATGGACCACAAGTTATTTTAATGTGTGTGGTAGGTAAATACAGATATAAATGTCTCCGACAACCTGGAGTTGGGTGGACAAAAATAATATGAAGATGGTGTCTATTTCAATACTTCTGTAAGCATTTTACAGCAAAAAAGAAACTCTTTTGCCTGAGATAATTCCTAAACGAATATTTTATTTGTTGAATATGCAGCTGATTGAGTATATAGTTTTTATGTTTCGACGGATATATCGTTTTATTTTTTTGAAGATTTTGTTAATAAATTCTTCAAATGTCACATAACTTGATATTCAATCTGTCATCAAAAGAGTTCGTTGTCTTTTATAGAATCGATTAATTTGATTACCGACTATTGTGAAATTCAACTTTTCAATTGTAATGCATGCGATTGAGATGTTATATTACCAATTATGTATCTAATGTTATACAAATCATGGATTATATTGATTTTGGAACAGTGGTGTAGCCAACCATAGCTTCTTTATTGTGGTAAACAAATTTATATATTATGACTATGTTCGGTAGCATTTGAGTAAATCAGTACAATCTGATTTCTTTGTTCTATCAAACTGTATATTATTTATCTCACATTATAATTTAATATACATATATGGAATCGTTTAACTAAAATTATAAACTTATTCAGATCCTTATTTTTATATTAATTAATTATTTTTAAAGGATAAATATGTTATTTAAATTTTATCTCAAATCTAAACAATCACATAAATATATTTTAAAAATTTATTAAATAATATTATATATCTCACTAAAATTTTTAAAAATCATTAGTGGATGAAAAAATATCACACCGACATGGTGTAAAATGATGCAAATTGAGGTACGTAAATCCAAAACATTTTATGGACAAATCACTATTGAATTTTCTTCAATCACGTCGGGGCGGCTTTTGGTAGAATAAAAACAAATTAATCGTGCAAAGTTCGATAATGATGTATATTTATTCATGAGCTAAAAATATAAAAAAGAAAGAGGGGTTGGAGGATGGATGAATCAATAGGTCATTCTCTGTGATTTTTGAGAGTATAATATTATCTCAAACTGAAATTAAATATTCTTGAAATTACAAAAAGAGGGTTGGAGGATAAATGAATTAATAGGTTATGCTCAAATTAATAAAATTTGACTCCTATGTGATAATATATTTCCTTAAATATTATTATTAGTATCTAAAAAACATCAAACGAGCCAAAATCAGCTAATAGCTCAAATTCCGCCCAAACGCAACGGCAGAGACGTACATACCAAAAATAGCTCATTCTAAAGTCGGTGATTCTTGGCAATTGGCATTTTTGAAGCATATACGAGCATCTCCGCTATTTCTTTTTCTACCCCGGAGCCTTCGGTTTCCGATCAAAACCGAAGCTTATCTCTTCACCAAGGTATGATTTTTGCGTAAACCCATTTCCATTTTAATGTTTCTTGTTCAATTTAGAAGAAGAAAACTGGTTCTGAGATCTGATGTATCGCCGCCCATGAAACTCTCTTTTTTCTATTGTGTTTTTAATCGTGAGATTTTGGTTGAGCATGGAATTTTGAATGGGCTTGCATTGTCACCAAGGTATGATTTTTGCCTGAAAGATTTTCTTTGCTGAACGTCAATTGCGCTTGGTTTTATTCGGTGGTGATAATAAAACTGATTTACGAACTATTGCTTGTTTTGGTAACAAAGCGATGAAACTTGTTGGGAAATGGGTCGATATGAATCAAGATCTTTGATTTCAATAAAATATATTGGTAGATCAAGTTAATGATCGAGTCTGCCCGAGAAACTCACAGGGTTAAAGATGTTGTCATTAATGCGTTTAACTTCGTGGGATCTTCTCGTGGAACTTATGTTGTTTTCACATATTGAATTTTGTTCTAAGATTCAAAAAATGTATAAGAATTTAATTTTCAGCTTAATTGAAATCATTCCGTTTAACTTAGTTTCTTCAGTTTCTTTAAGATCCAATGATGATTTGCTGGAAACAAGAACTGTGAAAGTCATGACTTTTCTTGTCTTTTTCATACTTTTCTATGTTTGAGCAACTATTGATTTGGTCTTTTTGCAGAATCTTCATCACATCCAAGTTTTCGGGAATGCGGAAGGATGTGTTTCAAAGCTAAGCCTTCAATCTCCTGTGTCTGCAAGATTGTGCCTAAATCTAGGTCAATCTTTTTCGACTTTCACAATGATAGCGGGTGTGAGTACGACTGCACAATCAATGCATACAGCCAAATGCAAAACGAAGCTGCAATACACCCACCTCACGTTGTGCTGAAGCACGACGTTGTGGAAGACGGTTGAGCTCATACGACAAAGTCTTCTGCCTTGTGAGCTCCGTATCTTGCAGGAGAATAACTTAGTATTAGTTTAATAGAATTTGTGCTTTGACATGGAGAAAAAGGGAAACATCTTGATGAAAAAATATGAGGTCGGGAGGTTATTAGGGCAAGGTAGTTTTGCCAAAGTTTACTACGGTAGGAACCTTAAAACTGGACAGAGTGTGGCGATTAAGGTTATCGATAAAGAAAAGGTGTTGAAAATTGGACTTATGAATCAGACCAAGAGAGAGATATCTGTTATGGGATTGATCAAACATGAAAATGTGGTTCAGTTTTATGAAGTTATGGCTACAAAAACGAAGATTTTCTACGTGATGGAATATGCTAAAGGTGGAGAGCTTTTTCAAAAGGTTTCCAGGGGTAAACTCAAGGAGGACATTGCGAGGAAATACTTTCAGCAACTGATTTGTGCTGTCTACTTCTGTCACAGAAGGGGTGTTTATCATCGTGACCTGAAACCTGAAAATCTTTTATTGGACGAAGATGGAAATCTTAAAGTATCGGATTTTGGGTTAAATGCACTTTCAGAATCCAAGAGACGGGATGGTTTGCTCCACACAACTTGTGGAACCCCAGCATATGTTGCTCCTGAAGTGATCAGCAGAAAAGGTTATGATGGAGCAAAAGCTGATGTTTGGTCATGTGGGGTGATTTTATTCGTTATGCTAGCCGGTTATCTTCCATTCCACGACTCGAATGTTATGGAGATGTATAGGAAGATATCAATGGCTGAGTATAAATGTCCTCATTGGTTCCCTATTGAAGTGCGGAGGCTACTTTCGAAGATCCTTGATCCCAATCCCAGCACGAGGATTTCCATTTGTAGAATCATGGAGAACGCGTGGTTCCGAAAGGGTTTGAATTCCAACGATGCAAGGACTCAAGTCGGGGATAACAAGATGCCTCATGTTGAAACTGATGCAGTTTTTGTACCTTCTTGCTGTGATACTAATCCCGAAAAGAAAATGGAGTTGGCAAGACCTTTTAATTTAAATGCATTTGATATCATCTCTCTCTCCACAGGATTTGACTTGTCTGGTTTGTTTGTGGACGATGACAAAAGGGACGAAGTTCAATTTACATCAGCCAAACCAGCTAATGATATCATGTCGAAACTTGAGGAAATAGCCTGCCATCTAAAGTTGAAGGTGAAGAAGGACGAAGGCTCGATGAGATTAGAGATGTCTAAGGAGGGTAGGAACGGTACTTTAAACATCGATGCGGAAATATATGAAATCACTTCATCCTTCCATTATGTTGAGGTGAAGAAGTGTGATGGTGATACGATGGAGTATAGAAAAATGCTGAAAAAGAACATCAAACCAGCTCTTAAAGAGATTGTTTGGGCTTGGCAAGGTGAGCAGCATCACTAGTTAAAGATATCCTTCAAGCTTTAGTCAAAAACTAGTTGAGGTAGCATGCGAAAATTCCTTCCCAGTTTTATTTGTGTCACTGCTCTGTGCTTTTATTGATACTTTTGTCACATGTTATCAGTTTTCTTGGCATTATACTCATCTTTATCAGTTGTTTTAATATATTAACGTTGTTTAAGCCCATTTCTTATGTACGTTTGGCATGTTTGGATTAGTTGTGCTGATTTTGTGGTAAGTTATTGATCAATCCCAATCCTCTCCTAGACTATATCCCACACTATGTCATGTGTTTAAATTTAACAACATAATATATCATATTAATATACTAACTTCTTGCCTTTGTTATCTTAGTATTCATGTACGGAATATCGAGATATGATAACAACTATTAAATTAAAAATTTTGATAATATCGAAGTTGCATTTGTTATTTTTTAATACAATTGCAAATTTATGTTTGAAGAGGTTTTTTTTTTTCGATTTTAGTAAAGGAATTTTAATAAACTTTTAAAATAAATAAATATTTCTTTAATTTTCTTTTACCAATTAAATTGTAATGGAAGTTATTTTAAATGATATTGCTGATAATATTTTATATATTATAATTATTTTATCAATCGACTCTAATGATGATATGAAGAGTTCAATGACACGGTACATATATTTATTTGTAAATTTGCAATACGCTACCCTTTTTGGGAGTTTAAGTATTATTGTAATAACTGAATACTAAACATGTTTTCTTAGTAGTGTATCAATATGTACATTTAAAAATTTTATAGGATATATCAATATGTACGTAATAATGTATATTAAGTTTCCAAATAAAGTAAAACTCATTCAAGCACCAACATAATTTAACCATTTTTATTATATCTCAATTTCCATAGATAACATACTCTTATATTATAGCAAAGACAAGAAATTAGTATATACAAATGCAATAAATTAGTACACTAAAATGATCGATAGTTAATATTATATATTATGTTACTAAACATGCAGAAGAGGACTTTCCGACATCTTAAATACATATTGGCAAGGCCGTCCAATTCGTATGCATTTCTACATGTGTCATTGATCAATGCCAATGAATGAAAACTTTTGAACCCACCCAGAGCCAGAATGCAGTTTTTGGTAAAAGTACCTACAAGTAGAACACATTTTCTACAGAAGCATTTCATTTAGTAAACTGATACAAATACACTAAAAACAACCACATCCTTCTTATGAAGGAAGTATAGTTTATTTACACGTAAAACAAAAAAACTTTTTCAGCTCCAGTTTTTTCACACCTTCTCGTCGAGTCTCTCCTTCCTGATTGTCTCGAGCTCCTTCACCATTTGCCAATGTTCCTTTGACAAATGGCTCTCACCAAAACTTATCGACACTAGACGTCCCATTGTAAGCAATCTGAAACATAGATCCAGTTAAGAAAGAACGGAGCCAGAACCAAACCAATTTGTTCAAAGCATGGCTGGTATAATAACCTGCTAAATTCCATGCTTCCTAAGCTTCGATCAGCTCGTCTGGCAGCTACTAGATCATCTTCAACCACCTGAAAGACTTCGAGATATGAGCATTTTTTTATCCCTTGTGAACCACATTGTTTAGATGCCACTAAGAGAAGATATAGTGAATAAAGTGAAACTTGAATGCCAGATTTAGTTCTAACCTTCTGCATATCTGGATCAATAGAATGAGATAATGATTTCATCGTACCCAAATACCATCTCCAAGCTTTTAGGATATCTTCATCCACTGTCAAGGGGGCCTCAGCAGAAGATGGGCGAAGCGGGAGGATAAGGTCACCGGGTAAAATATGAGATTTCCCTTCAGAAAGGATCAGCAGTTGCACATCTACAGGCATCTCCATCTTATAATATGTAAAATCGTACTCAACCTGGCGAAACCAAAAACAGACTAGAAACTGATGACAAGGTAGCAGTTAAGCAAGTTGCAAATAGTAGCTTTAGCTCATTTACAATTATGATATGAAACGTGAATATCTTATATTTTGTTTACCATTTGTGACTCTATCAGGCTCTTTAATACCCTTGCATTATCAACCCCTGTTGCATTGAGGGTCCCAGCTTGTAATTGGGTCTCATCAATGGTCAAGTGCGAGCCTTCAGCCAATTGTAAAAATCCAAATGCCAGCCTGCACAGCGGAAAGTGCAAATGTCTTTAAACATCACCCTTACCAGCCTACATAAAATAAAGAGACTTTGCCATTTCATTACCTGTTTGTATTGTAATCCTTCTTTGGGGTAAGAGAAATAGTGTTGAGATAATTTATGGTTATAGGCAAGGTTCTTGTGAGAGGAAGAAGGCTCTCGATAGCGAGTTTAAGATTATTGCCGAAAACAGGCATGCTTTCTTTGTTGAGGCAAGTGAGATTTAGAGAAAACTTTCCAACAGCAACAGAATCAACTCTTGTGTGGACCTTCACAAATAAAAAACCAAGATCAAGAAAGATGCAAGGAGTGCGGAGTGTTGATTCTGTGAAAATAAAAATTCTAGAAAATGCAAGAAGCACTATCCAAATCAACATGCAGAGCTTAGTGAGAAAATGAGGTGCGGCTGACCCTGGATAATAGGTGCAGTAGCATGTATTGAGCAGCCACCCTATCATTTCCAAGAACTGTTGTTAGATGTCCCATAAGAGCTTCCCTTAGTTCTTTTGCTGTATTAGGCATTAACTGTAGGATCACAAGGAGAAACATTTTTAGCTACCACTATTGGCAAGAAACAGAACCAGATAAGATGCGGTAAAGATTGTGAAGCTCACCTCCAGTGCAGGACCAGAAAGAAAGTCATTTGCCGCAAGCTTCCGATGTGTGATACAGTGGATACGAGGCACCTATAATGGGTAAATACAGACGTTGGATGTGTACCACTTAAGAGCAAGACACTTGGAATATGAAATAACTGCTGACATTTCAACACCTCTCGACATTTTAATTGTGGTTCAAAAATACATGTAAAAAATATTTTAATCTGTATTTGTTGATCAAGCTGGGTTTTATTGTAGTTACTAGTAGAGATGTAAAATATGCAGCTTTGCTCTTCTATGAAGGTACTAACAAAGCTGCTAGAATAAGTTAATCCGTAGAACACCAAAAGCAACAACTCCACTCTGTTTATTATTTTTATTGGTTTGTTTCTCCATTGGTTAACTCATGATTTCTTTCCTTTTCAGACCTCTATTTTTAGCTACACCTTACACCTTTTCTTAGCTCTATTCATATTTCCAACTACACCTCTTTCTAGATGCTCATGTGAACATATATTCCTTTTCAATTGAACAATGAAGTTGCCACATAAAAAATTTCAAGTTAGGATGTGTCTTTCATGAATAACAAGGTATAAAAGTTAAGTTGCAAAACTGAAAAAGGGACCAAGTTTAAAATTTAGCATATAAGCCTTGCAAGACAGCAATGACTTCTCCCTGAGCATCTTAAATAGCATGCCAGCAAGATCAACAACTTATGGAGTTGCTTTCTGCATATCACAACTTTTGCAAGTGGCATATACATACAAATAGATCAGACATCCTTCATGCACGTAATCCAAATGATTATTGCATGAAAATCCAAAGTCTAGAAACCAAGGCAAAGGAACATATAGAGTAGAAAAACCTTAGAAGGAGGCATATGCACCAGTTCATCCTCACAAATACTTTGTGTGAACTCATCATTATCGACTCTGTTTTCAGGAAGTTCAGAATCATAAGTCAAGATTCCGACAAATTCAAAAATGTCATTCAACTTTATCTCAGACTCAGCAGTGTCATACATCTGCAAAATTTCAAGTGTAGAAATGAATCCGATCGAGGTCAGATGTTCATAATACCGGGCATTTCATGGGAGTTGCAACTTAAGATTGGTACCAAGAATTTACTTACCTTTACAAGACAGGAAAAAGTATTTCTATCAGTATCAGGGACTAAACTCAAATTGGAGAAGGTTCCCACAGATAGAGTTTGTGGCATGGGTAATGGCTCCAAACTACTGTCGTCCTCCCGCTGATAAGATTCAAAATTTGGAAGAGTTAAGTTATTCTCAAGCTTACACACATTCATTACTCAGAGATAATTTCAACCAATCTTAAGCAATTTATACCATGCTAGACACGAGAATCAACAAATGATTAAAGTAAAAGGAACACAATTGATACGTACCATCTTTTTAGAATTTTGAGAATCCTCATTGGCATCAAATTCCTGCAAATAAATGTACTTCAGTAATTTGTGCCAAAATACACTTTCCAACTAAATGATAGACATTGTTAGCAACTGTGATGTGCAAATTTCTACAGAAGATGATATCCAAACGAAAGTGAATGCAGAAAACTGAACTAGACAAACAACTAACGAGTGCCATATCTTAGTTGCAATAGTGATACTTTCTCACAACTTGACGTGCTTTAATGTTTTTTACAGGAAAACTGGACAACATGATTCTGACCGACATTAAGGATGAGAAGCATAAAAACCAGGAGGACAAATGGATATACCATCATATCAACATCACCCATAATTCCTTCATCCTCCCTTGGCCGCTTGTCCCTCTGCAGAGAGATTAAATTGGTTTGAGGATATCTAACAGCCTCTTGAGAAGATTCAGCCCAAACATTTTGCCCCGGGACCTAAAATAGAGAGAGTGAGAGGACGGAAAATTTTAAACGGCCATCAACCACCGACAACCAAACAGAGCAACAGCTGTAGCTTGTAGTACAAAGTAAAAAAGGAAACAAGAAAAATGAAAGAACTGACGGGAATGCAATAAAGCAGATGACGCTCCCAAATTTGCATATCAAGTGAGGTTTGCATTGGGGAATGAGAAGCATCCGCAAATTTGTTTGTCCTCCATGTATCACCATTCTGTAACAGAAGTGAACAATATGGATGAAATCTAATCCTTGTTCTGCGATTCCATTCCAAAGTGCTAAAATGTAAACACCGAACAATTTGATTATACAAAACTGCAAAACGTGGCAAAATACCTTGTATGCGCCAACATAAAATTCATTGCCCAACATGTCTTGTATCATTCCCCGAAATCGCACAAGACTATTGGGCAGAACCCATTTTAAGGTAGAAGGACTAAGCATGGGCACCTGAAGTTAGATAAAACCAAACACAAAGATCAGCTGAAATTTCATTCATCACTTACTACTTTGTTATAACAGCTAAACAGTGAAAAGATAAACGAACTAACAGAACCCAGAAAATTTCAACTTATTTCTCCGAGCATTAAAATTCAGAGCATCACAAACCACCATATTACTCAGGATCACAAACTTATTCTTGTGATTGCAATAAATAAGCTAACCTTCAATTTAACAATCGATAATCTAAGATTAATACAGATTCACGGAAAATGGTTTTGATATCATGAAAAAAAATCCAAGTACGGACATAAAAACCTGTTAACATGGCAAAATCGCTAATCAAAATACCGTAATGAAAGAATGAAAAGATGATCAACCTGAGAAAGGTAATCATCATCGGAGAGGAATTGGCGGAATAATTCAGCTGCTCCCCAGTCCTTACCTTGAAGCACCGCCGGATCGTATCCGGATGCCACCGCCTTCTCGAACGTCAAGCGTACGGCCCCCAGAGGGTTCGCAAGGCAGTCGTAAGGCAGCCCCACCATGGCAATTTCTCGTCACTCTCTTGTGTGGAATTCAATTATTATATTACTATTGTAAAAAGGCACGATATATTAGGGTTTGGGATGTAGGAGAAGCTGAACAGTGTTATAAGAGGAGCGGTTGATTTCCCGCCAAATTAAGTTACGTTCGCGCCATTAGGCCATAAGGTTTTGGGCTTTCTCTGTATTGGGTCCAGGGCCATCATCGAACTAATTCGACCAATATTAAATATTGGGCTAAAAAAAACTAATATGATTTTGATTTTAAATATATTAATTTGTTTTACTAAAATGCTTTAAAGTATTAGATTTAAATTTGGATGAAAATTAAGTTCTATGTAGCAATATTACTATTTTCTTTAAACCTTTTTTCCCTCTCGTCCAACATATTAATTACTTTGCAGATAGTTTGAAAAATGAGCTAAGCATTCACTTTGATTTATGATTCTTTGGGGAAAAAAAATTTAAAACGATGACCTTTGAATACATAAGAACAGAAAGAAGATCAACTCATAGTTCAAATTCATGATGTCAGACTTCAAATCATATTCAAACAAAATTGTATACTTGAATTTCTGAAATTTTGTTCAATCATATATCACGTTTAGGGTATGTTTGTCCATATATTATATGGTATAATATTATCACGTTTAGGGTGTGTTTGTCCATATATTGTATGGTATAGTATTATCAAGTTTAGGGAATGTTTATCCGGAGATATAGTATTAACTATCATATTTTAATTATATGGCATAATCTTATTTATCTTGCATAAATATAAACTAATCGCTTCTTTATATCACATCACTTAATATAAAATTAGAATAGCATCTCCCATCTGCTTCTTTTTATTATATTATTAATTTTTTTATATGATAAAAAATATAATTTAATATATGATTACAAACCACCAAACATATTGTTATTATCAAAAATTATATTTTTATCAACCCATCATTTTATAATCACACCATAGTTATTAATATTATCCCGTCATATCTAATCCAACAAAACAAATCAGTCACATCCTGTGAACAAACAATCCTCAATTATCAAACTCAAGACTAGATATGTTGCGGGGATCGAACATGATGAAAGTATGAAGCCTCACGTTTGAATATGTTATATTCAAACACATCAATTCGAACTCAAAAATATCAATCATCAAGCCTCACATTTGAATGAATAAGATATGTTTAAACGTATCAATTCGAACTAAAAAGTATCAATAATTCCGAGTTATATCTTTGGCTCAAAAGATTTGAATCAAGGCTCGAATTCAACTCAAAATATTCACAAACTATGCAAAAGTTAAAATTTGGAATATATTTATCTAAGAATATATATATAATCCTTTTAAAAATTAGGGAAAAATTTCAAATACAAACCAGAGTATTTGTCTTGTTAGGCAATTGCAAATACAAACAAGGAAAATATTTTCCGAGATCGAGAAACATGAAGTATAGATCGAGAAACATGAAGTATAAGGTTGTGCTTACCTCTAAGTTTGCAACTCAAATTGCATGTTACACGAACATGAAAAAGTTTATTTATTTTATTTGCAAACATCCGCATTGTCCTGGATCACCAACAGCAGAGCAAACCAACACTAACTTCACAACAAAAACAGCTTAATGATCATCTCTTAACAGGCCAGAAGATATGTAGTTGGATAAAGATCAAGGGTTCTCTTTCTCATAAACTTGGCTAGCATATCGCCAGTTCATCACATTCCATATGTTCTTTAGGTAATCTGGTCTCGCGTTCTTGTACTGTACAAACAAATACTTCATTCAGTGTGTCGTCGAAACAGATCCGAAAATGATACATCGATCGATCATATTTTCTACCTGCAAATAGTATGCGTGCTCCCACACATCGATCCCGAGCAGAGGAACCAAATTCGACCCTTTAGTACCCAGGGTGTCCTGCACCATGGCCCACAACGTCGAATCAATCGATACATATGATACATGGATAATGTGGTTTTCAGATATATACCTGATTCGCAGTGGTCTCAACCACAAGCCGCTTCAATTCTTTGTCCACGCCGAGCCACTGAAATATCGCAGAAATCAAACATGCATATTGATTAATTTCACAGGAGATTAAATTCTTTCGATATATAGATAGACTGATTATGCTAGATAGTTAACATGAGCATCGATCGATCTGCTTACCACCCATCCGGAGCCCTGTACTGCAGCTCCCTCGGCATTCATCTTCTGAATCAAAGCTTCCAAGGACCCGAATTCGTTTTCGATAGCAGCGCTCAAAGGACCCTTTGGAGGCTCACCGCCACCTTCCTGCCAGGAGAGTATGTGTTATCATCACTCTAATTCAAGAAAGCTCCACATATCATATAACTGTTCTTATTTAACTTAATTACCTTAGCGGGTGCAAGATTCTTCCAGAAAATTGAGTGATTTACATGACCTAAGATTTGAAAACACGAGATTACAAGTTGGAAAACGACACGAGATAAAATGGAAACAAAAGAGTTGAAAACTTTGGAAGTAAATTGATATTAGAATAACTAATTAAGCAAGCATATTTGTTACCTGAGCATTGTAGAACAATTCAACTACGGGTTATTAATGTAAGCATCATAAACTTTTATTTTCACAATATAATAATTTATTTTTAATTATATGAATATCCAATAACAATAAAAAAAGGAAAAACAATCTCCTTAATTTATAACTAAATTCATTGTATTTTATATTTTTAAATCAGTATCGTAGACATAAAAACACATAAACTGTACGTGTCATCATGAATGCTTAATTACAAAATGTTGCATTAGATATGATAATATCAAGTTTGTTTCAAAATAAAATAAATAAATCATGATAATTTGAAGAAACTTCTTGGTTGTACAATTAGGGGTGCAAACGAGTCGAATAGCTTGTAAGCAACTCGAGCTCGAGCTCGGTCAAAGCTCGACTCGAGCTTGGTTTGACCGAGCTCGAGTCGAGTTCGAGTAGCTCGAATTGTAGTTCGAGTCGAGTTCGAGTATTTAATCTTTCTTGTCGAGTAGCTCGCGAGCTACTCGAATTACAGAATATTTTTATTAATTTTTGTATATATATATTTTTAATAATAAAGTTGTTCGAAGTTCGGTTCGAGCTAAATTCAAATTCTCATGTTCTTATTAAAGATTTTCGAGCTATTCGAACTCGAGCTCGAATAACTCGATGTGTTCACGAGTCGAGTTCGAGTTCCAAAATGACTACTCGATCGAGCTCGAGTTCGAGTAGTCAAAAAAAATTTCGAGTCGAGCTAGAGTATCACGATACTCGGGCTCGATTCGACTCGTTTGCACCCCTATGTACAATAACGATATATACCATTGGGATCCCTTTTTTTATTATTATTTTTCCAAAAAGATTTGGGGTGGGGGCGGGGGCGGGGGTTCAAGTATTCACTTTCACATGCATAATTTGTTTGAGGAAATAACACTTAATTAGTTTCTTTTCAATTCAACAACAAAATTAATTTGCACAAAAAGTTATCCTAAAATAATGTAATTTGATGAATCAACTTAATTTAGAAATCGCGAACACAAAAGGATCCGGCCGTTTATAAAAGATTTTACAACGAGGAAGATAAAAACCGTACCTCCTCCGTTGAACTTGATGGCGCTCTGTAACTTGACGACGGTGGCAGCATCTCCGGCGGAAACGGCGGAGTCAAGCAGCTCCAGAGCCTTGTTGTAATTGGTGACGTAAGCCAAGTGGTGCTTCTGGTGGTGGAGGCGCATGATATCACCGCTGATGGCTGGTTCCAGTGCATCGTAGTCGTAAGGCAGATCGGGAAGCGACAGCTTCACCAGTCCATGAAAGCCCTGGGATTCAGCGGCAGCCATTGCTCAGATTCTTAATCTTTTTTAGAAAGGAACTGATTAAGGCGAAAGCTGATGTGTTGATTGATCTCGTATATGAGTGAAAATTTTCGGAATTATCGATGGATGTATATGTAGTACAACGTGGCTGTGTGTACTGCATGCCCAGCGCTTAGACTTGTACTTCAACATGTGTACTGCCTACAAGTTAAAATTCAATGTTTCGGTCATGGAAGCTTCTGTTGAATTTATTGGTTACATATATATATATATATATATATAGAATATAGATGTCTATAGAAATTTAGATTTTTAAAATTAAATAATAAAATTGTTAGTTAAGGGTTTAATTCTAAACTCCTGGATAGATTTAAATTCGCTCTTTGAATTTTTTTTTCCAAATATGAAGCGGATTTTTATATCATGAAAATATTTAATATTAACAAATCAAAAGGTCCTTGTATGCATTTTTAGTATTTGAAAGTTATTGGAGGAAAACTTTTAAACTTTATAGAGTAAGTAATAATTATTTTAATTTTGTTGGGGATATTTTAAAATTTAATAATAACATTATATATGCATATATACATGGCTTAAAAACTTATAAAATAATACAAGTGATTATTTTTATTGAGAGGCAATGAATACTTTTTGGGTTTTTATACTTTATTCACGAATATTTTTAAACATATATAAAGTCATTCAGGTTATTTCATAATTAGAAAGGATATCTTGATAATTTTCTGAAGAAACTACGTTCTTCAATTAAAAATATATATAATATCATATGGCAACAGTAAATAAAATGTGAAAGTTCATCTGAGAGCTGAAAATTGTCAATGAATCTGCTCTATAAAATGTTAACAAATGAAACATGTTTATTTACAATGACTGGTCTGGACGTTCAGTGTCAGTTCTATCAAGTAAACAAATGGGCTTAAAACAGATATTTAAACCATGAATCACAATGTGTTGCTGGTTTCACTAGCAGAAAGAGAAGTTTCTTCAGCTTTCACAAGATTGGAGCCTCGGCTACCGATATCGAGAGCCTGGAAGCGACCTAAAGGATCCTGGTGCAACCTTTCGGTGTAATCGAGTACATGCGCAGCAGATATCGTCATGGGATGCTGATGACTCGACATGGCGGCATGAAATGGTGGGAGTTGCATGTTTTTCGAGTTGTTATGGGAAAAGAAGGCGGGGGAATTGTATGTGACATGGTGCATTGCCGTGCCGAAAATCGTGTCTGAGCAGCCGGAAGATACTTCTCCGGTGGTGGCTCTTAGTCTTTCTACTTCCTGCTTCAGTGCTTCGTTGAGTGCTGCAAATTAAACACACTGATATGTTATTTGTGACGTTGTATTTGCATGATGGCATTGCTTAAGTAGCGATGTGAAAGATTTGAATCTTGTAATTTGCTAAATCAGTTTGACATATTAACTGCTCACCATCGTGTAGATGTGCTTGTTGCTCCATGTGTTGTAACTGAAGTTTGAGCTCTGTGTTCTCGTTACTCAGCCCTGTAGTGTCTCTCTGCAAGAGCAAACCTGAGGCCATCAAATTACAATATCTGAAGGAAAATGCTATGGATAAGTAGCAGCAAACATATTTGGGAGATGTTAAGTTTACGATGTACAGAGAAGAAAATCTATATGGCATTGGTAATTCAAGATTTATACATTTGGTATTCGGAAAGAAATCCCAAAAAAGAATTATGCTAATCTGAGAGGTTATATTGAATCAAATTACTTTGGCCTTGTTCCTGAGGTCCGAGAATAAGGGAAGCAAAATCCAAATTTAATTTAGGAGGAATCAAGTGTACAGAAATTTTACATGTCCCATTAGTCCCCTCGAGTCTGTAGCATAAAACAAAACAAACAGAAACAAAAAAAGGTAGGAATAGTTGTAAGAGAAGCAGTACCTGAAACAGTGACAGTTGTGCAGAGAGAGTAGTCGCTTCGGTCTGAAGGTTCTGAACTTTTCTTTCGAGATCAGACATATATCGCGCCTTTCTCTCTTTGGATCGAGCAGCAGATTGACGGTTAGCCAAAATCCTGCTCCATTGTAACGCCGATACAAGAAAAATGAAGGTCGGTTATATTCAAGAGGAATGTCTGTAACTTCAAGTGGATGCATCGAGTAAGTTCTGTATGACAATAATCAAGAAAAATACTTGGCAAAAACAAGCTAGGATCGGAACTAATGATCATTCAGCTTACAAAAACATTGAATGAAAAGAAGGTAGATATCAGTTAACCACTAATGTGTAATTCATATCAAGATCCTTTATATAATCGAAAACAACTAACCAATTTCACCCAATCCACGAAAAAGAAAACCATATAGGATCTCTCTTTTTTGCGAAAGAACTATTGCGCTCGTGTTAGTTCCAATTGATATTCGACCCCATTAGCTTCAATACCAAGATTTTCAAATCAAGAAACATACACAAAAAGGAAGAAGGTGAAAAAGAAACAACCTTTTGGCACGTTTGGGGTCTATAGTCCACAGTTCAGCAAGCTTGTCAGGAGCCATAGCTGTCTTTGCTTCGATACTGCTCTCATTCAACAGCAGGCTCGAACTATCCACAGAATTACTATACCTGTGCCTCGGCCTGCTAGCAAATCCACCAACGCTCGTCCCTCCATCATCTCCGCCTTCCGCCGCCGTCCCACCACCAGCATGGTACAATGCAACCGAGTCCACAACCCCAGATCCGCATCCCACACCTGCGAACTTCTCTATATCCATATAAGTAGAGAACAGATCATCCACGGATTCCATCTCCTCAAAATTCCCCTCCGGCGCATCGAACTGGTCCGACACTAAATCCAAGTGCTCGGGCAGCCTGAATTTCACCTCCGAGAGAGCCCTGCGGTGGTGGGCCGGCCTCATTGCGGCAGAACTCGAGGGCGTTTGATTTGACTTAAAGTTTGGATCTTGCATTTCGTTATGCTGGTTTATACAGTCGTGCAGTTTGGGGAGTGGAGATCCATGGGAGTGAGTGTTGACATAGTTCAGTTGTGAAGGGCGGAGTCGATGAGGGTGTTATGATTTTAAGGTGTGGAGCACGCATGGGATCCCGGCCTCCTGGACAGAGGATTATTATAAAATATATGTAATTAAAAGTTTGTACATGAACGCACTTGCGTTCATGTTTACGTGCGTATGAGCCATGGGACAGGGGTAACATGTCCGATCCTTTTCTTTTGCTTTTTTTATGATTATAAATACAGAACAGATGTACTCTGGATGAACTCTGAAAATAGAAATATACATATATATTATATGGTAAAATATGTGGAAATTGCAGATGGATTTAGTATAGAAGATTATATTGCATTTTTCTAATAAGTATGGGAAATTTTGTAAAACTTTAATCTCTGATTCCTAAAAGCCTAAAGTGTGACATTATCTATTTATACCAGCGTGTTATTTGTCATAAAATACCATGACAATATATCATCCTTGCAAGTAGAACTCTTTGTCAACAAACTATATATTTGATCACATCAAAATGATACACACCTTTAAGAGGAGGAATCATATGGTGTGTCTTTAACATCATTCATTTTCAAATTACTAAATCGTTAGTGGATATTTTCAGTAAGATTTGACGATGTGATGATAGCCAATTATGTGAATTTCATCGACGTGGAAGATCCAAAAATGTTTGGAGATTTATCCAATCATAGTACAAAGGACGCTGCACTAATTAAAACTTCACGTAGTGGCATGCAATTTCTCACGTATGACCTTATGCATTATTAATGCCTCTGATTGTATGACATTGGACCATCCCTTAAAACGTGGAATCAACTGTTTTTGGATAGGCTTTCGTGGCCACAATCTCGTCCATTCTTTTCACATTCCCTTTACATAGTAGTTTGTATTTTTAGCTATTTTTTAGCGACGATATTTGCGACATTCGGGGCTCAAAATATGATAGTGAGTGATTGTTGGACGCAAGAGATTGCATGGAAATATGCTGTTCCTGGTAGGCTCTTGGGCGAAGGGTGACATGTATGAATCGATTCCACGTCGAATGAGAGGTTTTGAAATTGGGCAGATGTGAGACTATCTACATAGTTGAGGAGGCTTGATACTATTCATAACAATAATATACATCTTCCTCTCGGGAGCTCATGTAACGTCCAGAAACATTTAAATCAACAATTAAAAAATTTAAAGAATTGAGATATCTATTTGAAATGCTATTGTTAATCAGCTTTCGTATAGTTGATTTTTCAGATTTGAGGCACGGTTACAAGAGTTGTCCAGCCGGTCTAGACTCTAGACAAACAGATTTATTTCCTCGCATAAAAAGACAAGTAAACTATGTTTCTTGCTACACTATATTTTTTCTGTTGCATGTTTGTTAGTGTTTTAAAAGGTTTGAGAACAGTTTTTGATGTTCTTCAATCGCTGTAAGAAGATATAATGTTTTATGTAAATAAAATATGCGTTTGCTGAGATTTTGATTCAGAAAAGTTATTCTAAAGTGTTTTAAGATGTTCATTCCTGATTCTTCCTGAATTTTCTGGGATATTCTTCAAAGCAGCTTATCAGTAGCTTACGAGCAGCTTTTGTATTTTGCCTTAGTAGCTTACAAGTAGCTTCGTCATTCTTGTTTCTGGAGTTTTCCTTAATATATTTTCGATTTTTTCAGATTAAGGAAACCTTCTAAGCTTTGATATTTCAAGCTAAGTTCGAAATCTGATTCTTTTCTCGAAATTGTTCATGGTTCGTGATATGTTTCTTTCCCAAAACTGGTTGAGTTCGCAATATATTCTTTCTTTCGGAACTGTTTTATGTAAGATCTGATTTCGTAATCAAAATCCGAGTTGACTTCGTTTTGTTAGAGTAGATGTCCAACTAGCCAACTTGTGGCGTGTGGGTTTATAGACTCTTGTATATGACAATCTTTATATATGATATTCGCACTTATTATATGACGTTCTTTACTTTCATTGTGTGTATGATGAGTTACAATTACTTTGAGTAAAGACCTAGAATACACTAAAGTGTATGTTAGATGTGATAGTGGGTATGACGGCTATCATGAAACACATCTAATAGACACTGTGTATTCTGAACATGTTCCTAGTCGATTGGGCCGTCAAAATGAGGATAAGGCCGTCCGAGTTCGAGACTAGTATCTGCGATGCGAAGTACCATTTTCATTGGTAGGGAACATTGTGATGTTCTGAGCATGCAGATAGATAGTGACCAGGTGATCTATCGAACTACCCTCTTTCGGACTTTCCAAGTGGTTACCATTTATCGAGTGGATAAGTCCGAGGTCTTGGTTGTACTGATTAGTCCTCACGACTAAAACGTAGGCCTTGGATAAACACAACGCCACCCATCTGCTGATTCAAGTTCCACCTGCTGTTCCTCCTTCAGTTGTCGTACCTGCACCATTTTAAAAGCTAGTGAGCCTAAAGGCTCAGCAAGTAAAATCTGAGTAGTATCAATTTCATAAAACGCAGGCAAACATCTGTACAATACATATGTTAAGGAACCTCAATATATGATATCATTTTCATAAACATTTCAATGGCGGAAACAGGGGAAGCTAGCCCAGTTTCTCATTTCTTTCAATTCCATTTTCAGTTGATCATGGCATATAAGTTCTATTTGGTCCGTGTTGCACTTTGATCAAAATGACTTCCGATATCAGTTTAGCATATAGCTCATATGAAAGGGCAATTGACATCTTGACAACTGCTCACCCTTCTCCTTGGTGACCTTAACTGTCTATGCCATAATCTAAAACATCTTTTGTTCCTTAACAATTCTTTCTTTAAAACATTTCTTTTCAACATCGGGTTCCATCATTTTAAACATTTGCTTCCCATTTTAAAACTTTACTGAGTATTGAATTCGACTTGGGAAACATATCGTTAAACTGGAACTGATTGAGAGAAAAACCAGTCGAAATAAATAGTACCAGTCGCAAGACTAATACCTGCTGAAATGAATAGTACCAGTCGCAACGAACAGTGCCACCAGTCGCAAGAAAAGAAAACGCTAACATAAAGAACCAGTCGCAACTTGAAAAATATGCATTAAATGAAACGATGTCGTTGGGGTGATCAGCAGACGAATACAAAACTATCTGCTGATCTTTGTATAACTAAATGGAACGACGTCGTTAGCGCGTCAATCAGTCGCAAGAAATACGCTAATCGATCAGCTGCAAGAAAAAGCGCTAACACTTGTATATAAATGAATAGTACCAGTCGCGAGACTAATACCAGCTAGAATGAACAGTACTTGAAAACAACTGCTGAATTAACACTATGGAATGCATCTGCTGATGAACAGTGCATCTGCTGATTTTTATGTAGAAAAAGCAACTGCTGGATTCTAACTAAGGAAAATACAGCTGCTGAATTAAAAATCACAATGCAGCTGCTGATTCCTTATCAAAGGAAAGCAATTGCTGATACTAATAAAGAAAGACGCATCTGCTGATGAACAGTGCATCTGCTGGAATTTACGAAAAACGCTTGTAATATCAAAACAACGATCGCGCTACCAGTCATTGCCTATTAAACCAGACTTTATACTGATCTAACTAGCATTGCTGATTACACAAATCATCAAATCCTGATATTACAACAGAGAGGAAAACATTCATAAACCTTATATCAATACAGCTGCTGAATCTTAACCAGTAGAAACAGCTGCTGGGACATAACTCGACTTTTGTGATATCAGAACAATAACAATGTCATCAGCTGCTGCCTATCAAACCATACCAACGATTCAACCAACAGCTACCGATTTCACAGTTATCAAATTCTAATATTACTGCTATTTCGAGAAGAACATTCATAGCATTTCTGGAAGTGAATTCCGATCCTCAGTATCCTTAAAACTTCATAATCTTTCTGAAAATCATACTGGAAGCATTATAAACATCAAAACATCATTTTCGAACCCATCTTCCTTTCCTTATCATGTCTAAATCATTTCAAACATGAACTTTAAATATTTCCATAACATACAGGCACGCAGATCCAATAAAACACAATATATACTTCAAATGGTGTAGAAAAAGATCAGCTTTTACGTGCCTTGATTTGAAGCTTTGCAACCACAGCTAGTTCCTGCGGAATCCTCCCTTTTGAGCAACACACAATTTCTTCTGGAAATTTCTTTGAAGAACACTTTAAAACTTTTCTTTGCAAATGATCCAAATCTTACTTTAAAAACAAGTATTTATATGAAAGGGATTAGTGACAAGCTACTTGTGAAATCAAGCATGACACACTCCTAAAAGTTAGTAAAATTCCCTCCATATTATTTTAATGTTGTAAAACACCAAACCCTTTTTAAAAGAAATCATTTTACCTCCTTAAAACATTTTACAATCCATTTCAAACCAACTTGTGCATTGCTCTTTGGAGTCACCTGCTGGTACCAGCCGCAGCGCACCATTACCTGCTGAAATCAACAATTCAGCAGATACATAATATTCAAAATTGCCAAATTGGCCCATATGATTTATAAAATGCATAAATGTGGTCCTATGGATTTTGGGGCGTTACAACTCTACCCTCCTTATTGAAATTTCGTCCTCAAAATTACGTACCAAATAAATATGGGTAAAGACTTAGCATATCAGCTTCTGTTTCCCAAGTTGCTTCTCGCTCCGACTGGTTGGACCATTGTATTTTAACCATAGGAATGCTACGGTTTCTTAATCTTCTAATCTCTCGGAGGAGAATTCTCCTCACGCTGCGCCGCCGCCGCCGCCCGCAGGAAATTTGTTTCCGGCCAACTTTTCTAGGGGAATCCGTCCGTGCCGATCTCGTCAGGCCTTCTAGTGTAGGCTGACGAAGGAGTCTCGCATCCGGTCGTGGACCTGATTGGCGTTATCTACCGCAGTCTACCGTGAAGTGCCGTTTTCTTTACGAAATCGGTCGGAGCCAGGCACAAGTTGCCAGCAAGGTATTTTCGAGGAGAATCCGTCCGTGCCGATCTCGTCAGGCCTTCTAGTGTAGGCTGACGAAGGAGTCTCGCATCCGGTCGTGGACCTGATTGGCGTTATCTACCGCAGTCTACCGTGAAGTGCCGTTTTCTTTACGAAATCGGTCGGAGCCAGGCACAAGTTGCCAGCAAGGTAGCAATATGAAACACCCTATGGTTGTGTTTATTTTATCGTATTGATCGTCTCCCGGCACATGTTTTGTTCTTCCGCTGCCCCGCCGGGGGGCGTGATCCGGATCCCAACACCGTTTCACCATCGTAATTCGAACTGTTCATTTAAGTCATGTTGACTAATCCAAATCTGAGTTGACCAAACATTCCAGATCTTATTTTCTACCAAAAGTTAGTACACTTGTGTACTGTTCATACTCAGAGCTGATGTTAGTTTTCATCTTCGATTGAAATCCCTTGAATTCCCAATAGCTTCTGAACATCAAGAGGGTTTTAAAACAACAAACCATACTCCACATTGATCAGATCAAGAAACGTAAGAAAAGCAAGTTACAGAAAAGAAAGAAAAGATAGTATAGAAAGAAAAGAAACTTTTACAGAATGTTAAGAGATTATGGCATAGATAACAGATGGTCTATATGGAAAGGGTGAGGACGTTGGCTGACGAACCAGCATGCCCTTTCAAATCGGAAGGGACCATGTTGTGGTTGACGAACTACATACCCTTCAGTTGCGATAGATGAGATTTGTTCCGAGTTCCTTATATCAGATGATAGTTTCAAACGACATTGACATATGTACATGTGTCTAAGCCATATTTTGATTAATAATGAGAACAGAGCATATGGTGATTTATAATCACGACTCTGAGAAAGTATTTAAGATTTTTCCTTTTAAAAGCAAGTAAATGTTTTCAAGCATGTGCAGTTACGCTTTCAATGTTCCAGATCATCAGATTATATTGTTCAACTTTTCAAGCTTTCGCAGTTTACAATTTCCAGATTTGAATTATAGTACTCAGTATACGCTTTGTTCATATTTGAACTATAGTACAGATAAAATTACTGATATGTTTACATTGCCTGCTTTTGCTATTCCAGATTTATTTGCTGGGTCCCTAGGCTCACTAGTTTTCTTGAGTGCATGTGATGTATAGTAGGGAGCTAGATGGTGCGAATTGGAATGGATCGGAGGTATTTATCGTGGACATCAGTTTCAGTTCTGTGTTCAGTTCTGTTTATCGAAGACAATAGCTTCAGTTCAGTTTTCAGTCTCTTCTGCTGTGTTGTACAGAAATATAGCTACTATTTTTAAACATAACAGATTATCGATTCCTTGTTTTGATGTAATCTGGACATAATTGTACTTTTGAACGTTGTATGAATTTCCACGCAGTTATATGAACAGATATGTTTTGGTTTATTTCAGTTCTATAAATGCAAAGTTCTATCCTTTTGCAATTCAGTCCAGAAATTCGCTTGTTGTTTGTTCTGATCCGTGTACAAACTTTTAGAATTCTTCAATTCGAAACCCAACACTTATTAATTTAAGTTAGAAAAGTCCAGTCACTACAGCTCATCAGTTAATAACTCCAAAGTTAAGCGCATTTGACTTAGAAAATTTATGGGATAAATGACTCGTTGACAAAACATGCTAGAAATATCGGTGTTAGTATAGTGTGTATAGTCGTTAAATTTTGATTATAATATGGATAGTTAAAGACTGAAATCTACTAGTATATAATTATTTTAAGGAAAATCAATATTCAAAGACGATTAGATTTCTAATAATTGAAATTCTTTTGAGTTGCTATTAATGATAATAATTATAAATCGAAAACTAAGATTACATATTTTTGAAGTTAAATATTGAATGATAAACTGGCTCGGTTTCTCATATTCGGCCATATAGCTGTACGTACGTACTCTAAATCTGTTTGCCAGGCACATGCAAATAGTGCTTCCTATCTCCAAAAAGAGAGAATTTATTTGTGGGCGATTTGTTTTAGTAATCTATGGACTAGATATGGCATCACAGATTCAGTTTTGTAATAAAGATGGGAGATTACTAGTCTTTCCTTTGCCTCCAAAGTGGGGTGCATGGAGAATCTTGCACTCGATTAATGCAAAAGAAAGATGTTCGACCATTGAACATTCCGAGAGTCCAGAATCCATGAATACAAATAACCAAGCAAATCGATCCACGAATTGGAGGTAATCATTAGCTTTTTGGTTTAAAATAATCACTTTGAGAGGTTTTCATACTCGAATTATGAGTTAACTTGTGATTAAATAAATAGAATTAAAAGTTATTGCCACGATCATTTTCTTTCTACAAAAATGATTATTGAAAAATATTAGTGTAACAATCATTTGGAATCACTTCTCCTCGACACTAACATTTATAGTTTTCAATCTTTCACTCTTGTTTTAGAAAATTAACTATTTTTGATCGTCACGTTATCCATAATTACTTGATAAATTATTTTTCTATAAGCAGAATATGTTTAGACATTGGTTTCAATCGAGTGAATTCGATCCATGAAAATGAAAAACCAGAAAATCGAGTCCAACCGATACAAAACTGAAACATGAAATTGTTATTTTTTTCTACAAATTTAATTATTTTAAGTCAATCAATAAATGTAGCTTTTATTCGGATCTACAATGCTAATCTTTCTCTTTTCTTTTGTGTTTAATTCAACCGGCGAGAATGAAATCACTTTTAACTCATAAAAAAATATATTTGAAACTGGAAACTCATACAAAATAACTAGAAAATATTATTACCCAAAGAAAAATAAATTCTTATTTAATTCGGATTTTGTTAACAAAAATTTAAACAAAGATATTACAGTACAGTATCTAGCACGCCTTCTTCACCTCTTTGCCGCTCCTTCAAATTTCAAACCACGATGTCGAAACTGTATCAAACCAGCACTTCACATTCACTCAAATGACTCAAGAACCTTGAATCCCTTCGTTGGATTTAGAGGATCCCTCATTTTGTTCGACGATCATCGCCAGACACACTGGATAAAGGTGCAATTTTGTGCTTGTATTTCTTGGTTTTCTCGAATCATTTTTAGAACCTTGGTAATTAATCCAAAAATTTCCTCGTTTCTAGGGTGAGATGAACACATCGAATTCAAAAATTTCATCTCTAAAATTAACATAGGATTTTGCCAAATGTTGCCTTTTGTTCTGCTTTGCTTTTAATTTTTTGTTTCTGGTTTTTCAAAATTTCTGAGGCTGAGTTCTTGGAATTCTCGGTTCGATTAGATAGTTGTTGGAGGGGCAGACAAAGGACAATATGGAAACCTTAGAGGCATCTGAAAAGAAGATGGTGAAAATGAAAGATCTTGAATCGGATTTTCGCTCTCAAGGTATTCTTTTGTCCTCATCTAAAATTAATTCTTTCATTTCTTTTCTATTCTCCTGTTTCTCATGGGTTTCAAGCTTTCTATGGTGATAGGAACAATGGTTGAGAAGTTGGACCCAACAAACCGCGTTATTTTTAAAAGCTACATTAAAAAGTCTGGTTCACCATTATTTCCAAATGCAAAATTTCGATGCGATTAGAAAGTTAGTTAAGAGTAGAGGTCATATTACTTTTAGCTCTGCATTAAGCAGATTTGACTCTCCTTAGCCGAACATTCTGGTCTTTATCCTGTTATGGTACTGTTCCTGACCATTTATTGAATTGAGAACAAAAACATCTCCTGTTATATGTATTACTCCGCTGTTTCTTTCTTTCTGTTATCTGGAAATATCTTGATATTAAAAGAGATCCAGTTACCCTTAGGAGAAGCTGAAAAATGAGTTTTTTTGTAGCTGAAGCTGAACATCTGGATGCCAATCTGGATTCAAGGGGACTTGATCTTAATATTACTGCTGGCGCAGCTAAATGTATGGACAATGATGATGCTACATCATGTATCCGAGAATTCCGGAAACACGTTGCCTCTGAAAAGGAAGAAATGAAGTGTAAAGATGGTTTTTCCAAGGCCAAAGCGTACAATTTAGATCTAAATGCTGATGAAATGTCGAGTTCAAATAACAATGACCCTTTTTATCCCTATAAAAATTACGAACTTTTGAAACAAAGGGAAGATTTTGAGAGTGGAAGTTCTGTAGGTCCACTGGAGGAAAATGATTCAACCAGACAATATAAAAAGATCAAACAAAATGATTATGTGCTTGCTTCATATGGAAATATGCAAATGCCATTTCGGGTACCAAAAGCACGTGGGAGGAAGAGCAAAAAGGATGTGCATAAAAGGAAGTTAGAAATTGCCAAAAAAGAACAGATCGATAGGTTTGCAAAGGCTGCTGCTCCTAGTGGTTTGCTTCATGGGCTGAATCCTGGTATCATTAATCATGTGAGAAACTCTAAACAGGTTCATTCTATCATAGAAGCTGTGGCAAAGTTTGCAAGAACGGAAAGTGAAGAATTTGGAGGGCAGCAAGATGATAGAAACAAAGCCGGAATTAGTACCAAAGTCGCAGAAATGAGTCGATCTGATCTTAACCAAGATGAAATGTTTTCAGGACGTAAACAAATTCAGGACTTTCGTATGCGTCCCAAATCAATGTCTTTGACTTCTGAGGTCATGAGAGTTGGTGGGGGTGCAGACATGGGAAAGACAAGAAATTTTGCAAGGCCACCTGCGCAATCTAGTGTCAAGAACATCGATGATGCACCTTTTTTCAAGTCAACAACATCACCATCAGTCGAGTCAGCGAAAACTATCTCTTTGTCTAATGAGGAGTCAGCGAACTCCACCAGTGTTTCTTCCCTCTCTGTCAAAGGTTGTCAATTGTCTGCCTTTTGTTTTGTCAATTGAAGATATGACAAAATGGGACAAATTTTCTATGTTACACGTTACTCTCTTGGTAACAGATACTGCCGACGAGAAACAAATTTTTGTGGCTGACATGACCATTTGTATGATTTCAGCTGCTAATGTAGCTTCTCAATGGTTGGAGCTTCTCAATCAAGACATCACAGGGCGCCTTGCAGCACTAAGTCAAAGTAAGCAAAGAGTTGGGGATGTAATTCAGACTGTTTTACCTCACCTATTATCTAGAGAATTTAAGGCCAACGATGAGAAAGCATCATATACAACAAAAGAATCTCACATTTGCAACAAAGCAGCTGTTGAAGCACACCGTGAGAGATGGTTCAAACATTTTGAAGTGATGGATAAAGCTCTTTCTGAAGAAGAAAGACATTTGGTGAGTTTCTCGTTGTGTTTATAGCTAGAAAAACCTGCGTATGATTCGTTTCTGAGTTCTCAGGCTTGGTTTCATGTACCTCTTGGCCGGCTTTTGTTGCATTACTGTTGTCACGAAATGTATCATGCTTTATTTGAACTTTTAGTGATTCTCAAATCACTTCATGTTTAATACCTTCAAGTAAAGTTAATTATAGCTACCCTAATCTTTCCCATTGAACACACTATTTAGTATCTCCCACCACTTTCTCATCTTTAACTGATGTTCGATGAAGAAAACTATCTTAAAATATCCAGTGTCATTATAGTTAAACAAATTTTCTACTAATTGATTACTCAGCTTGGCCACAAATCAGCAATTCTTGATTTTACTTTGTGTCTCGGATGCGCATCGTCTAAAACCTGCACTTTCGTTGAAGCCATTTGATCCATTATACACGATTACCACTTCCTGTCATCATATATTTTACTTTCTTTCCTAGTTACAACTGGGAAATAAAAATCTATAAAAATTTTCATTTATCAATTTTTATCAGGAGAGTTGGTTAAAAGAAGTGAAGGCAATGCAGTTTCATTGTGAAAGTGGTTTGTTTGGTTCTTCGCAACTGATGGATCCTTTAGGAAACGACAACAGGTAAAATTTTACAAGATAATTTAGATTCTTCACTGAAGTTGAAATGCACATGATTTTATTGTAGGTTAGTAGATTTTTTATGCCGCAATGATTTAAAATGCAGATTCTTGGTAGCTAATAATTCTGAGAGAGATTTAGCTATTGGGGCTGCTGCTGCTTCCATTTATTCAACTTGCAACTACCTGATGTCCACGGAAAACTGACGTTGCTAATTATTCTTAGTTGGAATGGGTCTTTTTTTTTTTGGCATTCTAACTCGTGGTTAGATATTCGTGTCGGAAAATTATTCTACAAACTTACAATAATTTGGCAATAATCGAATTAATATTTTTTTTATAACACTAAAGAAAGTCTGCCGGAAGAAATAACAGGCTGCCGGTGGTGACAATAGATTGCTCTATACGGGCCACATTTTATTGTAAAGTTTGATTGGTGGGATAATATGAGGGACTATTATAATCGGGCTGTATGGATACTGAGATAAAATATATGATAACATCACTATATATAGGATCTTCATTCAACGGGAAGAACCTATGTGTGTTTAGGCGAGACTCAGCAAATATGGACAATGCCCGCCAATGGGTATTATATGAATATGAAGATAATTTCTCGAAACATTTCAATCCTGAGGCTGATCCATTTCTCATCACATCATAGTAACGGGAAAACCAAAACTTTGGTTCAACAAGGCCTGTATCTTGAAGCCCTTCAGTTATTCTCTAAAGAACCCAGTTTTCCGGTCAATACTTCAAGATTCACATTCCCTTCCGTTCTCAAGGCATGTGCATATCTTTCACGTGTACGTTACGGTGAATCTCTCCATTCCAAGATTATCAAAATCGGTCTTCAATATGATCCTTTCATCACCACATCACTTATCGATATGTATGTGAAATGTGGGTGGCTCAGTAGTGCAGTCAACCTGTTTGATATTGTATCTCAATGTGAAGTTTTAGCTCAGGATGTGGTTCTTTGGAACTCTATCATTGACGGGCTTCTTAAAAATGGGATACGCGAGGTGGGCTTGATTCATTTTCGTAGGATGCAGGTGTTAAATGTGAAGCCTGATGGTTACACTTTGTGCATCCTTCTAGGATCGTGTAACCATGTTTTGGATATTGCCTATGGGAAAGAAATTCATGCCTATGTGATGAGAAACGCTTTTGTTGATGACCCTTTTGTAGTTACTGCCATGATCCATCTGTATTCAAATTTTAACATGCCAATGGATGCTTGGTATGTGTTTGAGAACTTGGAAAATAAGTGCAATGTAGCAGCTTGGAATGCAATGATCAATGGGTTTTGTGAAAATTGGTATTGGATAGATGGCTTGAAATTGTACACGTTAGCCAAGAGTGAGAGTCTCAAGCTTGGATCCACAACGTTTTCCAGTGTGCTGACAGCTTGCTCACAAGGTGATGATATAGGAAGCGGTTATCAGATTCACTGTGATGTGGTTAAGGCAGGTTTTGAGAACGATCCTTTTGTTAGCACTTCTCTTATAACCTTTTACTCCAAGTGTGGATTCCTTAAAGGTGCTGAGAGAGTGTTTTGTATGGTAAAGGATAAAGAAGTGGAAATATGGAACAGCATGATCTCGGCATATGTTACTGATGGCCGTGCTAATGATGCTTTACTAATCTACAATGAGATGCGATCTAGAATGGTTGAGACCAATTCTTTCACCATATCCAACACTTTGGTGGCATGCAATATGGTTGGAAATTCTTATTTGGGCAGGATTATTCACGGCGAATTGATAAAAAAAGCAATGATGGAGAGTCTGACAGTACAAAGTGCTCTACTGACAATGTACTCGAAACTTGGCTGTCCAAAGGACGCTCACAAAGTTTTCAGTGAAATGAAGGAAAAGGACTTTGTAGCTTGGGGCTCTTTGATGTCAGGGACATGTGAAGATAGGAAATTCCTGGAGGTAGTTGATTTGTATAAAGCAATGGAATCTGATGGTGTGAAGCCAGATCCTAAAATAATAGCAACTGTAATTATTGCCTGCACTGGAGTAAATGATGAAAGACTTGGTTTTTGTTTTCATGGATTATCAATAAAGAAAGGATTGAACTTGAATCCTTTCGTGGGTAGCTCTCTGGTTGATTTTTATTCTCAACTTGGACTACCAGATATGGCAGAAAGGGTGTTTTCAAATGTCTGGCCTAGGAATTTAGTGGTTTGGAATTCTTTAATGTCATGCTATTACCAGAATGGCCTCCCAGATATCTCCATCAGTCTTCTTTCTCAAATTCTGCAGCATGGCTTGTTCCCAGATGCTGTGTCAATCACCACTGTTCTTCCTGCAGTTTCATCAACGGCAGGATTGCTTAAAGGAAAAGCCATACATGGTTATTATATACGACTTCAGATTCCTGAAGATATTCAAGTTGACAATGCGCTAATGGGCATGTATATCAAGTCCGGATGTTTGAATTATGCTCAAAACATGTTCAATAGCATGTCTAAAAGAAATCTTGTGTCGTGGAACTCGATTATTGCTGGTTTTGGATCACACAGTGAATGCCATAAGGCCATTGATTTTTTCCATGGGATGAGAAATTCAGGAATTGAGCCTGATGGAATAACGTTCCTCTCCTTGATTTCCTCTTGCAATCACTGTGGATTTGTTGAAGAAGGTTTGAAAATATTTCAATCCATGAAAGAACACAAAATTGAGATTAAAATGGAGCACTATGTAAATATGGTAGACCTCCTAGGACGTGCTGGCCGCTTATACGATGCTTATAATTTGGTAAAAGATATGACCATGACTCCTGGCAGAGGAGTTTGGCTATCTTTGTTATCTTCTTGTAGAGTTCATCGCAATGTCGAGCTTGGTGAATTTGCTGCCAGAAACCTCATCGAAATTGATCAGAGTCGAGGCAGCAATTATGTTCAACTGTTAAACTTGTACATTGATACTGGACTGCAGGGAAAAGCTGCAAAATTGAGAGCATTGATGAGAGAAAAAGGGCTGACGAAGATCCCTGGATGCAGTTGGATTGAAGTGAAAAATAAGGTTGATGTTTTCTACTCGGGGGATTCATCGGCTCCTAGTACAGTTTTGATTTATGAGACTGTTGATAATCTTAAAAACTGCATGAATAGAATGGACATTAGCATAGAAGCAGGTGACATATTGCTTGAGCCAGGATGAGTTATGTAATTTTGAGAAATTTTGTGCTGGTGATGAGTCTTGGACCAAGAGCTTGACCTCGGCTTCGGTTCTTGGGTTGTTGGATCAGTTGCCGAATGAGATTGATGGATCTCCGAGTATCATTTGTCCTGCGGTGCCGGTGGTTACAAATGTCTCACCCTTGTCAAAATATGATACTTGAATCTACCCACATCTAGTTTCCTCTAAATCGACAAGCTTCTGGAGAAATGTGGGTTTGATATAGATGTGGATTGAAACATTTGAAAAAGTGCATATTTTAGATGCTCCTTTTAATGGCAGTTGTTGCCTATGGACATATTCAACAGCAGCAACTTCGGGCCGGTGGAGTCCTTGCTTATTGCGTTATTTTTGTAATAAAAATAGCGATGAATTCCAATTAATACCCGAGATTGTGGAATTTCACTGGCTTGAGCTCAAACAATTGAAACTTGAGATCAGATATAAAATTTGGCCTATAAGTAGTCTCAAATACGTACTCACGAAAAACTATACTTAAGTTAAAAAAAACGAACTTAGAGTTTAAAAATAATCAAGTTTGATTTAGTTTGAGTCGCTTCAGCTAATCGGACTGGAAAATAGGCTTCTTCCAACTTATACACCCGGTCTTTATCAATGCCAATGTTATTTGGTATGAATGTGAAGATATCAATTGATGAAACATATTTGTTTCGTTCAACATTTGAGTTAAGTTCTATAAACAATTTGTAATATTATAAACATTACGAAATCTCGGATTCTATGCCTCATCGGTGTAGAAAGAAATAAATATATTCATAATCAATAGCTTTATTTGGGAACACGCTGTTTTGAGCCGAGTCATGTCGTGGACTCGTTGAAACTTGAAAGGACGATGAAAATGGCCCAAGAAATTTATAACCGATGACCCAGTCATTATATCTTTAAGCTTCTTGCGTATTGAATAAATATTAATACTTTGAATATTTAGTTTATTTTCCTCAGGGGCAGTAACCCGGAAGCATAGTGCATGGACGATTTTTCCCTCTCATATTATTTATACATTCGATTCCAAATATGTTGAACATGAAATCCAAATACAGAGAAATTACTAAGAGAGAATAGAAAAAGACAAAAGGACTAATCAGAAGTACTGGAAATGGAGGATAGCTTAGAATCTTTGATTTTACATGGGTGTAGATTGGCTGAGATTCTTGAACAGAACTTGCCAATTTTAGCAGACCAACCAGATATTCTGGTGAATTCATGCGAAGAAATAGTTTCCGCATTCAAAAATGTGAAAGAAAGGGTACTTTCCGAGGGGCACACTGGTGTTCAAGAGCTGCATGGATCCGAGGTTGGCGGGGTGATTCGAGAGCATGCAACAATGGCTTCTCTTGATCCTCGAGTAATCACAGGAGTCGGAGGCGCGTACACTCGACGCGTCGAAGATGTGGTGCCGGAGAGCAGTGAAATGAAGAGAATGTCGCTTCATGATCAGCGCCTGGGGATGGGCTTGGAGTTGATGTTCGGTGAAATAGGCGGCGGCGGAGGGGATGTAATGGGTACTGGTTCGAGCGGAGGCACTGGCGGTGAGATTTCACTGGATTTCAGCATAGCTTCCTCTTCTCAGAGACAGGGCAGGTGAGAAACCTTAATTTTTCCGAAGTATGAATGACAGTTTCGTCTCATCTTTCACATTTTTTTTATCATTATTTCTAACCAATATTATATATATATATATATTTCATGTTTGTCAATATAATTATTATTTTTTATTTCAGGAGTTCATATATATATATATACGTACAATTCGGTCATCATGTATATGAATATATGTATCGTGCATGATCTAATCAATTAAACTAAGGATTTCAAGATATAAATTAAAACATGCTTCAAACAATCAATATTACGCCAATAAATTTTACTTTACGAAAACAAGATCAAATATGTACTATGTCATAATAATACATCTCCAAAAATATATATGTCCATAAATACTATGGGAAATGATTTAAATATGTTAATTTCGGTAAGGACCAATATTGGCATTCACGAGAGAAAAATTGTTTATTAATGGTATGTTCCAACTTTACTGTCTCGAAGGTTTAGATGGATCCCTTATTATTTATTGAACTTTCTTTCTTGCGTTTGCATGAGTTTAATTGTCTATCCCAAATAACGAAAAATGGTTGGACTCATATTTGATAGTTGATAAGATACATGACTTTAAAATGGGAAACACTGAAATTAAAATATTGTAATTATTTACAGATGCAAATAGTGATATGAAATTCAGAATAAAGTTGAAATCTTATCAAAATAATAATGAAGCTCAATTTTTATGTAAAAACAAACCTGAACAAGGACATTTCAATCCTTCGTGGTTGCCAACCTGCCATAATTTCAAACTAAACTAAATTGAAAAAAATACAACTTTATCTCATCCTTGTCTATTTTTTAACCGTCTCAATTATATATATAAATAAAATTTTTAAAAAATTGTAGTTACTTCAATAACTTGCATATTTTGTAAAGAAAGGTGTGTATCATCCATTTAATACATTTTTTGTACAGAAAAAACAATAATAAACTTAATTACATATGTTTTCCTAACAAGTTTCTGTACATAAATACATATTATTACCACAAAATATAAGAGCATGTACTTTGCTTTCTCTTAAACTATCTCGTAATAAAATGTTAATAAATGAAACGACAGGAAGAATGAGATTGACAAAGTAGTGAAAAGGGTAGCTGCTCCTCAGATGGGCAGCGACACTCCGCCTGAAGATGGTTTTACTTGGAAAAAATACGGTCAAAAGGAAATCCTGGGACGCGCATATCCAAGGTATCATACATACTTATTAGCCAATGAAACTAAGATTCTTTCTCTATGTGATATATAAATTCTAGGGTTTAACAAATCAAACCATATATAATCTTGAATAGAAAATCATGGTTCGAGTTGGATCAACTTGTCATTTATTATAGAACAATGGTCCATCTTGGAGGGTGCATGACAAGTATTTTCGAATTAAGTGAATTAATTATTTTTTAGTTATATTTACAATGTTTTTTTTTTTAATTTTTGGTTAGAAAGAAAACTAGGGTTGGGTTTTATATATATATATATATATATATATATATAGTATTAATAAGAAAAAAGTTAACCCATTAATGGGCCAACCCCCTGTATAGGTCAGAGGCCCCTTGACCCATACATGTGGTAAATCGAGGGATATGCACGAGTAGGCAGGGGTCTGAGGGAGAGGACTCTTATAACGGACTAACTCCCAGAGCATACCCCACAATATTTCAGTGGGGAATATGCTCCATACGAGTCGAACCCGTGAAGTCGGGGAAGTTACTCCAACGTCACCCCAGGTCTTACCAACTCGAATGTGCCCCTGACAGCATATATAAGTATTAATACTGCAAAGTGTGATAGGTTATTTAAAAATATTTCGTGTATAAACTTACTTTGACGCGTTCCTCATGTCAACAATACTTGGTTCTTCTTTCAATTTCACGAGGTCTGAAAATGACGATTTTTTGAAGTGGACCGAGCGAAATTAATGTTGGAAGAGTCAGGATCGGTGTCATGTTTTGAAGACTTGAACACGACGACTTTCAATATGGCTTTAAAAAAATACATAGTGAGTTTTTTATGATTTTATTGCCCGAATCCTATGTCAAATAAATATTACATCATTGAAGTGAATGAATTCTCAACCCTTGACCATTAATAGACGAAGAATCTCTAGAATAGCTGATTTGTTTATAAGAAAAACATTAATCCCGAAATAAAACAGTCCTTTATGAATCACAATAATTAACTAATTTTTCATAACTAAATAGATAGGGGCGAACCTAGAAATATTTACTTGGGAACTGGATAAATAATTGAGTGAGTTTGGACTAAAATAAACAAAAAGTTCAATCTTATATATACGTATGTGTACATATGTATATATTATACTTATAGGGTTGAACTAGACTGAGGTTCGAGTTGGTAGATTATGATAAACAAAAGCCCAATTTTATATATATATGTCACCCAGGTGCCCACAGTAGGTACCCACTATATCAAATTTAATATATATATATATATATATATATATAGATTTCTTGTGTCTCAAATTGTTTGTAACATTTAAATGGATAATTCGATTCTTCTTATTTTTGTTGATTGCAGGAGCTACTACATATGCGCACAACAGAAACTACACAGTTGCCCCGCCAAGAAGCAAGTTCAGCGACTCGACCACGATCCCTTCATATTCGAGGTCACATATCGAAACAGCCACACCTGCCGCGTGACCTCCGCCGCGACTGTGCAGATCCCACCCTCCACCACCGCACCACCGCCGCCACCAGTGTCACCTTTCCCCACATCGACGATCGCCACAGCCCAGTGGCTCTCCATGAATATGTTCCACCACGTTGGAGGTGTCCCTGATAGCTCCGCCGGAATGTTGAAGGCCGGAAGCGGCGGCGGGAATTCCAATGACTTTCAGCCGGTGGCTGAAATGGCCGATGCGATGTTTAATTCTGGAAGCAGCAGCAGCAATAGCATGGATCTTATCTTCTCCTCCTTGGATGAACATAAGTGGGACTCCACCGAAGAAAAAAAAGATCAGTAAATTGACTGAGGCAGCCAATTATTTGATTAGTTAGACTTATTGAATAGTAAGGTTAATTCATGTTTGTCTAATTATTTGAATAAATTTAATTATAGCTAGAAAATGAACAAGCTAGTGATAATTTAATTATAGACAGATTTTTACTAGGTGGTGGAGAGTTATGCAAACAAATGACTTGTAGACTGGGATGTCAAATTCTGACCCGACGTGAAAATCCAACCCGAACCCACCTAAAAAAATCAGGTTCGGGTTGAGACATTTCGGGTTTGTTCGAGTTGGGGTCGAGTTCGGGTTAGAATTTTTTTTTAAAAAATTTTATCCAATCCGACCCGAACTCACCCGAATTGACATAAAATATAACTCAACCCGATAACCCGACCCGAACCCACCTGAAAAAAATCAGGTTCGGGTTGATACATTTCGGGTTGGTTCGGGTTAGAGTTGGAATTTTTATTTTTTTTTGCTTTTTACCCTAACCCGACCCGAACCTACCCGATCCACCCGAATTGACACTCCTATTTGCATACGACGACATGTAACTATATATTAATATTCAATTATCCCGCTACTAATTTATGTTCGAAGTCATAAAATAAGTTTAAGTAACTATATAAATGCAACCGAAGGACTGTGAAACTAATCACACGGTGATTATGATACTAATTTTTTTTAACTACCTAGCAATTAATTAATTTAATGCTATTATTACTAGTATAGATGGTTAAAAAGAGCAAATAATAATTACGAAATTCTAATTGCTGATTCTTTACCCAATTTTGAAGACTGTAATAGGATCATGAAGTGACACTAGAGCATGAATGAGAAACACTTTAGAATCCGCATTAAAGTGATAATGTTAACTATTATTAGCACATAATTTAATAAAGTAATTAAATAATAATCGGATACCAAATTTGGTAATAAATAAATACTCTTAAATATTTCAATGAATCGTACCATGAATTTTGTTCCCAGAACACCTTCAATTATAACGAAGGATATTCACTCACAGGCTCATTTTTTCTGAGCCGTCAATAAAGGATATTCATCAACCAATCTGGACCGTCGATTGAAAACACACGTGCCACAACAACCTCTTGCATTTGTATATCTCCCAAAGAATATGCAGAAATATATGAGAAGAAAACAAATACACAACAAAACAGACTGCAGTCTCCATACGGGAACTAGGGTTTGGAGGGGAAGCTGATGCTGCTTGTGGTTAATTAGTTTTTCTAAGGTTTGATTTCAGTTGCCCGTTGTTGTTTAAGGGTGTTACGTTTGTTTTTACATTGTAATTTTTTTGAAGATCTAACTTTTTCTGATCAAGATTGAGAATTCATGTTTACTTCTTTACTTTATGTATCTAGATTTGATTTCTCATACCAGTTTTCAGTTTTCGTTTCCTTATTGATTATGTAATTCTCATGCTGGATCTTTAATTTGGTCAAATATTTAGTTTTTATTTTTTTATGTTAAATTGTATTGTTTATTCTTCAGTTTACAGAAATTGAGTGAAATGTATGAAACTAGTGCCTATACCCTCATGCATGTTAAACTCTATCCATAGCCATCGCAAGTGGAATGTTCGTTCTTCAAGATCTATATTTTTTTTATTTGGATGTGATATGGTTTTATATTTTGAGAACCAAGTTCGGATTTTTCAGCATTGTTTAATTGTCGAGTAAAGATTGTCTGTTTATTGCATATATGCGGAGGAAAGGCTTAATCGTGTCTGTTATGTTTTCATGTGGACAGAGATTGAGGAGTAATGGAGAAGGAGCTGATTGAACTTTTTGAGTCAGCAAAGAGAGCCGCAGATATGGCAGATGATTCGCCCGGAGAAGTGGATCGATGTGTTGATGCGATAAAGCAGCTCAAGAAGTTCCCTGTCAATTATCAAGTGCTTGTATCGACGCAGGTGTTTTTTCCCTACCCTTTGTATTGCTTATTACTTTTTAGCTCTTTGTTCTTGTCGATTAATTGCCGGAGCATTAAAGTTTCAGGATAATTGTTCTGATACCTAATATTTACAATTTTTGAGGTCTATTTAGTTGTGTTTGGAGGGTACAGTGTATTAGTCTATTTGATCAATCTATTGTAGTATTGTACGGATTATTTCAAGCCTCTACTCCAATCATTTAAGTTTGTTTAGATGATTACGAATGGGAAGTTCGTTTCCAAACGTGACGTAATCCTTTTCTTCCAATACCGTTATGTGTTGCAGCAGGTGACGTAAAATCCTTTTCACCACGTGTCAGTAATTGAAGAGTTAGTACCACGTGTATAAGACAGAGGGCAAACATTTAGATGTTGCTTGTCTTGCTTTCTCTGTATAATCCGCCTCCTCTCATTTCTTCCATATGTAAAATCTTCTGTATGGATTGTGTCTAGTGGTGTAAGTGTAAGGGCAATCGGATTTCGTGCTCTCCACCTGCATCTCTGACCCTCCCTTCGCAGTGCGACACACATCCGATGCATCCGATTCATGGTTTGTTGACAAATCCACACATTAGCCGTTCCGTAAAAGGCCAAGGGTCTCTTGATACAAACTTCTAGGTTGTGAAGGGTGAAGTATTGTAATTGCATGTTTTGAAGAGAAATCGCCAATCACTTCAATATGGAACTGGGGAAAGGCAGCTGCATTATTGCGAAAAGCTTTCTATTTTCAAAAGTTACCAAGATTTTGTATTTTTTCATTAAATATTTTCCCATAATTTCCAATTATCTTGAATATTCATTTATTTTTCTTGAAAATCCACAACGGTCGTAGTGATCATTATGGGACATGTCTTTGGAACTGAAACAATTGCTTTCATGACTCCTCCGCAGCTGTTTTGGCAAAATCATGAACGACTTACCACCCATTCAAAATTTATGGCTGCAAGACTCCCCTCCACTCCACAAGCTTAATGATAATAGATATGCACAGAGAGAAAGAGGTAGTATGGTCAGAAGATTGACTCTTCCTAATGATCAAAAGGACAATTATGATAGTTTATTCTGTCCTAGTATGGGTTGTTCTTCTTATGGCTGTGACCAGGATTTCTTGAAACGAGGTTTTACTTTTTAAGTTTCTTGATGTGAGGATGGTTTTATAAATAAATCTCATTTTAGATAACATAGAAAATTATGTATCTCTTGAAAAGGGAATTGGTTTTGCTTTTGTAAGTATTGTTCTTGTTTTGCATCATTTTATGCTGATGAATTTTGTAAAGGGAATTGGATTCTCTTTTGCAAATTTTTTTGTTGTTTACAAACCATTAGTGTTAACACATGAATATTAGTTTTATAAGATGAATCCACCTACTCATGTTTCTTTCTATTTGACTTGTTACATTTTTCAGGTGGGTAAACGTCTCCGCCAACTGACAAAACATAAAAACGACAAAATCAAGTCATTGGCTTCTGATGTGGTTGAGATTTGGAAGGGTATTATTGTGAAGGAAACAACGCAAACCAAGAACGGGAGTATTAGCAATGACAAATCCGTGAAAGCTGAACCTTCTGCTGGTGCAGAAACTAACGAGCACAAGAAACTTCAGAGAACAAACTCTACTGTAGTCGAGCAAAAATCTGTGAACAAACATGTGAGGGTTGAGAGAAACAGTTACTCTGGCGCACCAAATTCTGACACACTCATGAAGTCAGAAACTTCAGCTAGTCTTACAAGGGAAAAAGTTGAATTTGTCCAGACTACAAAGAATGCAGCTGGAGAACAAATACAGGTTAACATTAAAGTCAATTCTGAAATGCGAAAACAGACATCAGTCCCAGTTGGCCCGCCAAAGCTGTCTTCTCTTGTTTACTGCAAAGATCCGACAAGGGACAAACTCCGAGAAATTCTTGCCGAAGCTTTGTGCAAAGTTTCTGGTGAAGTTGACGATGAATTAAGAGAAAAGGCAGATGCATGTGACCCTTACCGAGTTGCTGTTCTAGTGGAGACTGCAATGTTTGAGAAATGGGGCAAATCCACTGGCCCCCATAAGTTCAAATACCGGTCCATTATTTTCAACATCAAGGATCCACATAACCCAGATTTTCGTAGAAAAGTCTTGCTTGGGGATATCGAACCTCATGCCTTTACTGAGTTGACTCCAGATGATATGGCTAGTGATGCAAGGCAGATTCAGAATGAAAAAATAAAAGAGAAAGCACTTTTTAACAGTCAGCGTGGAGGGCCTCCAAAGGCGAGCACGAATGAATTCACCTGCGGTAGGTGCAAGAAGAAGGAGACTACTTACTACCAGCTGCAGACGCGGAGTGCTGATGAGCCCATGACCACATTCGTGACATGCGTAAACTGCAATAATCGCTGGAAGTTTTGATCCAACCTCTTGTAATGTATGGTGCCAGATAGTGAGCGCAATAGGGAGAATTTATTATTTGGATAATTCATTCTGGTCTTTATTGGTTTATTTTTTTACATGGTCTTTATTTCATAGGCTACATAGATGTTCAGAACTGATATGCTGTAGAAGACTACGAGTAACTACTTTCAGAAACTTCGGATCTTTGTTTAGTGTGTAACTCATCGCTACTAGCCATGTGGGTTTCAAAATCTGTATTTTTATAGTTCTTCAAGATGGTAGCTCTCGCTTTTAACAGTCTGCACATGACCCCTGATCCTCCCAAAAAGATGCAGTTGAGTTCGAGTAGTGGTTACCCAACCTACTCTTGAAAACTCGATTAAAACACTCAAACTGAAATATCAATGTAAAATATCCTGAGAAAAAGTCGGGTTAAATATTTTTGCGGAAAGATTTGATGTGTACTTTGAGCTATATATATTTTGGGTAAACTTGAAATGTGCTATATTTACTTTTTGGGTGTACTTGAAATGTGCTATATTTACTTTAACATCGTTTAATTTGATATTTTAAGCCGTTGGATCGACGTTGAAACTCTGCTTTTACACACCATAAATTTATATGGAACAGTGATTAGTAACTACGATTGTAAAAAAGCAACAGTTCTCCAAATAGTGAAATGTTTGATTTGTAATAACCATCGAGTACCCAAAGCATTTGGGTTAAGAAATCAGACACAAAATCAGATGCGCGATTTATTGTCCTAAAAACATGCTACCAGCCTACCATTTTATGTTCGTATTTTAACTAAAAAGTGTGTTACAATTAATTTACATAAAATATTTACATGACAAACTTCCTAATTGAAGAACTATAATGTGGATCGAAAAATAGATTCAGTGTTGATCTCCTCGAGTAAAGAAGACTGGACGAAAGTATTAGCGTAGGCTAACCTGCTACATTGCAAGCAACTGTTACGTAGCGCCATCCATTATTCTCCATTCAGCAGCAATAGCAGCAGCTACAGAAGGTGGCAGATCCCTCAAGCTTCTGGCAGGCATTTGATCTTCTGCCACCGCAGCAGGTGCTGATACTCTGAACAAGGACTCAACATCTCTAAGCGTCAGACGTGGCTGATCCAGATTCTTTCTGTTCCCACTTAAAAATGAACTCGTGTTCCTACTCTGATTCAGTTTATATATGCTTTCTTCAACAGTGTCTTTCACCTATCCAGGCCAGAAAGAGAAATTGAGAAATTATGTGATATACCAATGGAGGCTAGTGGTGTCACAAACTATCAGATCTTTCAAATTGAAATCTTCAGAATTCATATATTTTGTTTCCACAAATATAGATACACAAAATTTTAGAAGAATCACGTACTATAAAGCGATGAACTAGTGTTTTATTCTTCTGTCCAATTCGGTGCACCCTACCAACGGCCTGTGCTTCAGATGCTGGATTCAACAGTGGCTCGACTAGAATGACATGCTGTGCTTCCAAAAGATTTAGCCCATTCGACCCATGCTGAATTAGAAGCAGAAGAACTTGGGCAGGGGCAGATTTGGTCATTGTTCCTTCGTGGATCTTTTTATTATTTTCTTTTCCATGGCTCCTCTGTCCCTTGAACTCACTGATAGCAACTTGTGATTTCCTGCAGTGTGATGCCTTAAAGTCATATAATCATATCACTGAGAAGAGGATCTCATAATTTTAGAATAGTTTTAGCTATAAGAAATGAACTATATAACTGATTTTATGCTTTATGTCGTGTTGCATTCAAGACGAATATACAAAGGAGACCATTTCAAATTTAGCAACAGAATGCAAGTAGACCCAAACAAATGAGTATAAAATGCTAGATTCAAAAATCCGTAAAAATTGTAAAAGAATCTGAAAGGGGGGGGGGGAGTTAACACCGCATCAAATTTATTCTTTTCGTGGAAAAGAGTTCATCAAGGCTTTGGACTTTTCCCAACTAATGGGTTCGTTGAAAGGTAAATTGACCTTAAGTTTACAAGTCAGAGACGGCTTGATAAGCTATTTGGTGATTGGTATTATCTGACACAGGACTTTATGGAAACAGTCTATTAACTGGTGGCTTGAAAATCTACAAATTGGAGAATAAATGAAGCATGATTTGCTCTTAACGTAACTTCAGCAGTTTGGCGATTTTTTTCCGAAGATAATAAAACATGCATGTATTTTCTTAAAAACTCGGAAAAAAATTATAGGATTTTCAGGTAATTTGCATACAATCACATAATGCCTGGATGAAACCACATGATAGTTTACTACATTAAACTGATGTATGGATAGATAGGCACCAACCTTCCTCCTTTCATCCTGATATAGCTTATGCTGTTGGTAGTGAAGGCATGTTGTAACACATCAAGGACATCATTCCAACTTGAGAAAACAAGAATCTTCACAGTGGGATCAGTAGATATAATCCATAAAATCCTCCTTGTCACTCCTTCGATCTTCCAAAAGCAACCCATGCAAAGTGGAAAACAATTCAGAACTCTAATACTATGTGCAACCCCTGATATTAATGACTGAACCAAGTGTGATCAAATTCAGCCCCAATTATTGTACTACATATCAATCACTTGTTCCAAGTCACTTTAATGGATCATCACACTTCCTGATTAACAATATTTCATTGGGCCAAACATAAGCAGGAGAATGGAAAAATAACAAAAGAAAGGAAATCGACTCTCTTGTGTTAGGCTTCTAGTGAATAGAGGAATTATAATTCTGTCATGTTTTTGAAATATCACTTACTTTGGTACTATATGAACCTTGGACAGTTACAGAAGCCTCAGATTTGTCACAACCACCACAATTATCGTTGTGTTGATCATCAGCATAAGCAATATTTCCAAAATCAGTTGGTTGTCGACATGTTGGGCATCTTACTTTATTGTTATAAAATTTTCGATCTTGAATCAATCCCTGGTCAGTCATTGCAAAAAAACCTGTAACAAATTAATGCAGTGAGCATTCACACACAAGCATTGCCACTGAAAAGCAGTAGAAAAAATAACAAAATTCAGTATAAAATTTATTCTCTGATCTATATAAGGGTTAGCCCCTAACCCCCCTTAACGGGCTGTTAAAAAAAAAGATGGTTGGATTTATTATCTCAACTAGCTGCAGACTGTATTGGTGAGAAGATAGACCAAGTACATGAATTTTCAGATCCGTCTAATTTTTACCATGAAAGGATGTTATAGATAGTAATAGTTAATAAAAACAACGTAAAACAAGATCAGTTAATAATAATAACTTGAAAAAAAAGAAACATACGTTTTCGTATTGCTTCTGCATAAATGTTGTCGGATTCAATTTCACGTCAATTAAACAGTTGGAAACGTGTGAGACTAATCATTCACCTCTAGTGCAGTCTCACTGCATCATGAGTTTGTGAATTAGGGAGCAAAATTATGCAACCTGCGCACATTATTTTTTTATTTTTTTGTTATATTTAGTTCACTATCTTGATTAGCTTATTTGTAGTTGAAAAAGAAATTTAATCATTTCCAAAAACCTATCAAACGAAGAAGTTTCAGATACATGGTGCAAATGATGCCAAAGGATAAAATGCTATATGTATATATAGGTTATGAGGTAATTCACATGGGAATTCTATATGTATGGGAAAAGATAAAGTAGAAATTGCGTCAGCACACCATTATGTCATGCAAAGATTGTGGCAGAAAAGGAAGTACGAGATGATAAAAACATACATTTACAACACGTCACGTGACCACACTGAAAAACCATTTTCTGGTTTCCAAGCTTCTCTTGACAAACTGGGCATGATTCTTCATCATCTGCTTTAGCTAGGGAGCCATTCTCCAAGATTACAGCAGCTTCGGACACAGTTGAAGTGTCCACGCTTTCCGAGCACGTGCTTCGCTTAGATTGCACTAAACCCTGGCAATGGTAATGTAATCATCAGCCTCTCACAGTTAATGTAATCTAAAGTACAGTCAATATGTCAATTACCACAACCAAATTAATAGGAAAGTGTAAGAATTAGCTAGAGCCATTGGATATTGTTGTCACTCAAAGGTGAACAGTAGCACAGTGCATTAGACTAAACAATGCCTTCTTGGCACGAAGACCAGGAGGTTCATCAGTCTGAGAGATATACTCTCAAAACCATAGCCAGGAAGACGGAACCTTTGTCACCACTTGCAGTGGTCCTGTCTCAAGTATTACCTCAAAACATGAATGTAAGACCATTATACTATCATAGAACAGCATGTCATAGATCAAGTGTAAGTTAATCCTACAAAGAAGCCTAATAAGGATTTGTAGTTATTCATTCTTCCAGCAGGAGAATTTTGATACTATGGCATTAGTGAAGCCAATGGAAGAAGAAATTCTAAACGCCAGGATTTTGGGTCGTGGACGTGAACAATTCTAATCTATCTCGACTATAAAAGGATGATAGGGTATAAAGTTTTTGCATTGTGTACGGAAACAAGAAACGGATTGATGCACATGAATGTAATGACATAATGGTCATTGATGAATTACATTTAACAACAAATTTAATAACTACTGCTTAAAAATTATGTTAATGTACTTATTTTATATAAATTATAAGTAAGAAGATGAAGCAAGATTAGTACCTGCTTACTTAACATACCCTTAGGTGCCAAAAATATTGACAAAATGTTATACAGCAAAAGTGTTAAAAATTAAATTGATTAATAAAAACAAGTCAAAAATAATTAAGAAAATTAAGATCCAAGGACAACGTCTTTAGCGACTATTTAAAAATGTAAACAAGCAATACATCTCAAAAAATAAAACAAAGAGATTGTTGGAAAATTCAATCATTACTTATTTTACTCAAACTATAAATGTGAGTGAATTTAAAGTTGTTTTTAACATTTTATATCATATCTCATACATTTTTACAGCACTTTCTACAAGTGTTTTAAAAATGATGAAAGTTAAAATTAGGAAAGAAAAAAATAGTAAACATCCTGCTAGGATGTTAGACAATGTTACCTTCAAAAAGCGAAGTTGCCCTTTTATGCGTGACAATGAAGCTAATGCAAGAAATTTTTCACTAGAATTTTCATCACTTGCAATATCCAACTCTCCTGGGCTTAAAGCATCAACAGATTTATCGTCCTCATTTGCTTTAAGGCGCAGACGTGAGGTCGCCATCTTTATTTCATCATGAGCTCGTAATACTTGGGCTTGAGAGATAGCCAAAGACCTTGCTAGAGCATACTCCTTGCGCATACCCTGATCACATAAATTGAAGTACGAGAAAGACAAAATGAGTTTCCAGCATAAGCTGGATCGGTAGATGGAAGGAGTGCATACATGCACATCAGGCATTATCCACAATGCCGTGCATGTCTTTAGTTTACTATAAAAGCACATTTAAAAGAAACTTGATATATCTTCATAGAGAAATGTAGCTTTATTCTTTTTCAATGGCTGAAATCTTTGTACTTTGACGCATATTGAGCAAAGAAATAAAAGTCCCATCACAATCGATAATAGAAGTGTAAAAAAAAACCAAAAACAAATTTGCTAACTGTCCTCGCAGAAAACCAATTAAGTCATCCATACCTCAAGGAGATTAAGCTGCTTTTTGGCTGCCGAAATTGTCTCTCTTCCTAAGAATGCCCTGAAGTTGTTTTTGATGATAGTCATCACAACCTCCAAATCAGAAGGTGACCTTGAGACCTGCAGGGTCAACTTCATTAAGACAATATAATGGCATGGTGTCCATTATGAATGTCAGATATTTGACTGCATACGATACCCCCAATTCTAATATAGTAAAATCTGAAAATGGACCGCAAGTAGGAATATAGCAAAGAAACAATGTTTTGGAAGTAGATAAAGATTGTGGGCAACTTTAGTCGTGGTTCAATGAAAGAAGCTAGGACCATTCCATGAACTAATGTGGTATCTGATATCTGAATGGAGATATTGTGTTATTGCGACTAAATAATGAGATTTCCAAATGTTTTCCCCTTTAGACATGAAACTAAGATACTGTTTGCTAAATTTCTTCAGCAAACAGACGCTCTAAACCCCTTCATGGCTTCACTCAAACACCTAGAAAAACATAATTGGATAAAATAAGAAGTTAGAGCTCAAGTGATTTGAGCAAAGTAATTGGCAAGAGTTTCTTCAGTGATACATTGCTCTTCGAAAGATATAAAATTCAAACATAAATGGAAAAAAACAAACTTAAACATCACCTACCCTTCTCTGTGAGCAAAACTGGCTTCCATAACCAGAAAACACTAAAAAATTGAACTAGGCACTAGTACCATGAATAAATTTGTTCAACCGAAAAAAATTCCTAGTAAATCTAAGAAAGAAATACATAGGTGTATACTAGGAAAACATACACCCAAATATTCTTCTAGTTCTGATTTAACGGTATGCTAAATCTAAAGATGCAAAGAATACAAGCAAGATTTGAGAATACAGACCATCACTTTCTCCCCAACATCCCTCTTCTTTCCGTTATCTTCAGAGCCAGAAGCGGACAAACTTGAGGCCTTGTTAGGTCGTGACAAAGTCCAGTAAAAGTGATTCAGAGAAGATGTCTTCTTTTGAAGGTTAACAGCCTCTTCTACAGAAATAATTGACTCTCCGTTTTTGCTTTTGTTAGGGCGAAATAGTCTCGCTTCATAAACCTGGTGAAGAGATTTTTGATAAAGGGAAATTTCAATATTACACTACAGAGCCCCACTCAAGACATTGGAATCTCAAAGTCCAGTCCGCTTGGTCTTTGTACTGGATAGAAGAAAGGTTAGTACATAATTGCAGACCTGAAATATTTCATCCAACTCGCAGTGGGTGCATGCAGGACCATCAAAGTCAGGATAGCATAAAGCACAGTATCTCACACGAATAATATCCTCCTCCCTAGGATTTTCCATTGTTTCATCAATTTCCAAGAGTTTATTCAACAAAGTTTTCCTCGACTCCTCTAGAGCATCCAGACCAGTTTGAATATGGTATTTTACAGTAGTTATGCTCCGGAACCTGTCATCCAAGCAGAATAAAGCAGTAAGTAGGAGCGTTCATTTAATCTACATTAAAGCTAATACAAACACGCAATTCAGAAAAAGCCCCACACTCAAGACATTTAGTGCTGGTTTTTCCGATGAACAAACCAAAGAAAAATAATACGGTTTTTGTTTGAAAAGTTAAGGTGAGAAAATATGTGCCCAGAGCCAACTCAAGCTGAAGAATAAATGTTAGTGGGTTGCTGTGAAATTATGTGCCCAAAACCAACTTGGTGTTGCTTTTTCCAATAAATGTTAGTTAAATTGCTTTAATATTTTGTACCAGTAACCGGTTTATGGATGAGTGTTGGCCATGTGCCTAAGTCTTTATTTCTGAGGAAATTCATTTACAAGATCCGCAAATTGAGACTTTCTACACCAAAATACATTTGTTCTCCACATCAGTTGGGCTTGGAAGTAATGGTATTCAATCATGGCATATATCTCACACATTAGTTAAACCCATAAAACCGAAAATCAATTTAACACTATCTCCTCCAAAGTGAAAGGAAAAGATCAGATAGTCTATAAATGAGAACCAAGTGAGCACTAGTCATTGTCGAAGTGAACAAACCCATTAAATGGCCATCAACCAACCTCTCTAGAGATTTTCAGCTGTTTGACATTGCTATAATATTTAGGCCATTTGAAGTAGATATTGTTGTCTAATGTCTTGATCTTTCATTTTAAACCACCACGTATCAGAGAAAAGATTCGAGAACGATAAAGAAGGCCAAGAACTATATACTATTTACTGTGTCAAAGCTCCAGGCAACACAAACTCAAAACAAACATAGTTTCTTGGTCAGATTCTTCATTATTCATGATGATATACAAATCATTTATAAATATGATTCCAACTAATCTAAGTATTCAAGCCTCACAATATTGTCAAATGGAAAACCTTGGTACATATAGATAACAAAATACGATGATGGTCACCTATATTATGAAATGACACAAACATGCTAGTTAGTTATGCAAGTATTTTAAAACCAGGAACTAAAATCATCACTAACCAGGCAGAACTTCTTGATTTCTTGTAAGCACCGGCCGAGAGAGCTCCTCCTATTTTCCTCATAAGCTCATTTGCTAATTCCTTATTTTGCTCGATGTCATATAGGGCGTCCAACCACCAAGTTGAATCCTGATTTTTCCTACCCCTAAAAGCATCACACAACTTCACACAAAAGAGAAAAATTTGTCATCTATAAAATCAGAACACAGGATGGAACATGAAAAAAAAATGCGAAGGAAACTATGCATTTGAAGCATGATGAGATTGGAAGTGATCCATTTTGACTAACTTAAAATGGATTTCACAAGTTTTAGATAAGGGTACGTAATAAATGACGCCCTACAAAAAATAAGTTAGATTCAAATTTCTATTATTTTGTTATATAACATAAATTAATTTTATGTTTGACGATATAAAATAATGTTATATATTAATCTAAGATGGTCTCTTATGAGTCTATTGCATATATAGCACAAATAAAGACGCCCACACATGTCCAGAATGTAAACCAGTTCACTCCTAAAAATACAGCATAATAATTAACAGGTTCTTACCAAAAAGGCAACATGAAACAGAAACAACATCAAACGATCAAATCGTTTCCTATGATTAAGAATCATGCTAGAGATTTTGAAACCATTATACCTGTTCATGTGATTTCCTAAACTCTTGTTGAGCTGTAGATAATCTTGCATAAAATACAGATAAGTACTTCTGTTTTAGATCTTCACATGCTGTCCTCAAGTGCTGAATGTTTGTTGATAAATGTGGTTGAGCATCATAACAATTTTCACTATGCAAAAATAAGCAAGAGGATGTATGAGGTGTGTTTTCAGAGGTTAGACTGTGATCATGTCTGACCAATCTTTCTTTTATTACAGCATTATTTTGATTTTTGTCAATATCACAAGGCCCGGTAAGTTCTTCTGATCTTCTTGAGACAGAGGTATCTGTTAAGCTGTCCACAGAAAGTGACAATATTTCAGAAAGATTATGGTGAATGTGGATGTTCAACAGGGGATCCAAGCGAAAATCATCAGAGTGCTCCTGAACCATAAACAGCGCCTCTTTATACAAAGATACAGCTTCTTTATAATCTTGCTTGATCATAGCTATACCTGCGAGTCCATTCACCGCAACGACTAATTTCCTCAGGGCATCCTCACCTTCTACCTTGGTCTTTCCAATGAGAACCTGCAGCAAGAAAATTTTTTCAAACAATAATGAGTAACTGGGTAAAGTCCTTGACCAGAATCACAATTTTGCCATCCATCACAAAACCCACCGACAATATTTCCTCCATCGTCATTGGAGACTTCTGTAAAGAACGTAAACCAGAACTTCCCACTTGAGGATGACAACACGCTTGCCGAAGCTTCAGGAGTGAGTTGAACAGCTTTGCGGCCTCTACGTTGGTGATAAAAGTCTCTGATAAGGCATCACATGCCAGGGCATCTGACAAAAATATTAGAAAGAGATGATTGATGGAAACAAGAAAAGCATGCAAATAGTTGAACTTCTGAAGACCATTCTACAAAATAATTGACATGATAATCATAAGACGTGGTAATTATTATTCAGTACCTGCTTCTTTTCCCTTTCTAACATGATACTTAAAGCTTTCAATGACCTCCTGGGCATCATCCACACAGGTTTTATGTTGCCTCTGATAAAAGTGTTGTTCAATCGGAGAGAGGGAAAGCCAAGTAACATGTTCCTCTTGAGGCGGAAGTTCTAGCTCATCCCAAACACTTGTTTTCGAGGAGCGCCACATAAGTGGTTTAAAGAAGTTGTGAGTAAACACCATCGCTTCTGCATCTCCCCTCTGCCAAATATGGAGGGAAAGGGGAAAAAGGAGGTGAAAAAAGGTTACATGTCAGAAATTTAAAATAATATCACAACATAAGACATCTAACTGAAACAATTACCCACAACCATAAACAGAAAACAAGACCATGAAAATTAAAAGCTAAGATAACATAACATGATAATGAATTTTAGTTATTTGTATTCTAGGAAGGATAAAACGGAAAAACCACTTTAAAAGCTTCTGCTGTCCTAAATCCCTAAGTTTGAATTACTCAAAAAAAGATTTCCAAGTTTGGTCCTGATAAATATTCATAATAAGTATTATATTAATCTATACATATATTTATATATACTTATAAATAATACATTATTATTATTATTAGTATTGTATTTTATTACTTAGAAGTGTGAAATAAGGTCAAAGTTTTCAATTTGATTGTCCAAATAATTTATATTATATATGTAGCAACCAAAATAATATAATCAATTAACAAATATGTAATTTAGCAAATTAATTAAGGATATGTATGTAAAATTACAAATTAATTTTATTGGAGTATTATTAAACTATAAGCTTATTTTTGTTATAGCTTTACAAATCCATAAGTGTATGTATGTAAAATTACAAATTATTATTTCAGTTTTGAATTAGGAAATCATAATTTTATATTTTTGTTTATGTTATAAGTTATATTAAAATTGTTAGAATATACTTAGTTATATTAATTAAATATGAAAATAATATTATTAATTGATATATACACTATAATTAAATATGGAATAGATATCGATAGTTGATTGATAATATACAGAAACAAATATCAATCATTAATTTTTTATTGATTATATTTATCAACTTCTAATATTAAATTTAATATGGAATAGTTATTATATATTAAACTTAAATAATAATATATTATCTAAAACAACTATTAATAGTGTTTTCATATAAAATCTAAAATATTAACTAAATACGGAATGGGTATTGATAGTTGATTGCTAATATGTCTTAAAATTGTTAGATATTAATATATTTAGTTATATTAACCATATATTAAATTTAACTGATACAACTATTAGTGGTGTCAAACTCATATATGTTTTATTAATCAACTCACATAAATAAATAGCCCAAAAACACATATAATTAGTAATTATAAATTAGGTTTAATGCTATTATTATTACAAAAACTAAAATGACGAGGATTTTGAAATAAATGAACCAATAAAGTGATCTAAAAAATGAATGTGACAAAAAGTCGAGTTGATTATGATATTAAATATGACATTGAGCAAAAAAAAATATTTGATTTCTTTAGAATAAAGTAATGACAAAACTCAGATATAAATTATTAATTAATATAAACATTTTATCTTGTAAAATAGAACCATAAAAAAAGAAACATTTTATTGAATATAATATTAGCTTTGATATTTTTACTTAAAGCATATGGGAACAATTTTGAATATATGATTTATGTATATATATTTGACATAAAAGTTAGATAAATACTATACACACATACTTTGATATCAATTTTTTTATTTAATATTTTAAAAATATCTATAATTAATTAATTTTTGTTGTATAAAATATGTTCGCACCTGCTTCATACTAGTTAAATTAAAAGCATGTAATTCATACCTCATAAGGATTACAAATAACATCAGTCCACCACTTGTAGGTATCAAACGGATTTGCTTGAAGAAATCTCAAAAGGCCGAATAGGTCATCAAGTTTGCGTTGAATAGGAGTTCCGGTTATACACCATCTGTTCTTTGCATGTAGCCGTAGTGCCAACTCGCTTGTAGCGGCAGCATTACCTTCCACCATTTGAGCTTCATCCAGACAGATCCTCCACCACAATATTCTTGTTAAATGAGTTGGAGCAACAGGGTATCTGCAAAATTACAACAGTTCCTTAGTACTCTATATGGATGCCACAGTGAACAAGAGTACAAGACAATTTATGAAGAGCAAGACACGCTCAATGTTCCAAGAAGCAAAATAATTATTTGTGACCAGAAGTCCACTGGGATAGATTTGATTGTAATTAATCACCAAGAAGCAGACTACATTAAAAACGAGTGGCACCACTCTTTCTCCTAGTGCACAAACGACCTCTCCAACTTAAACTGAAATATCTCTCAAAGTGACATCAGATTCTCTCCATTTCTAGGCTCTTGCTTGGACCAGATTTTAGAAACATGAATTGCAAGATAATCTTGTCCTTTTGGGTTCGTTGTCGCCTAAAACAGGCTGCTTGCAAGTATTCATGAAAATTACCTCTTCTTGTATCTCATAAAGCGTCGATCCCCTTCGTGTCTCTCAGAATCATGAGGCAAATCCGTTTTGAGCACATCATAGGTTGTTAGGACAATGTCAGCACTCAGAAGTTCTTCGATATCGATAGCAGGTTTATCAGAAAAGGAAGTATATCTGACGCCTTCATAAACACACACTTTCAAGGAACCAGGTTTTGTATGACTGTAAAAAATACACAAATAAAACAATAGACAGTAAGGGAGAAAGAAAGCAGAACAGAGGAATTTAACAGAAAGTTCTTCCAATTGTCTCATGAAATAGTAAGACTGTTAATGTTGAGAACAAAAGACGGAAATGAACAATAACTAATTGCTACATGTTCCGGCTGTCTTCTGTTCAAGGATTCTCAGGGTTGAATTTTTTTGACATCCTCTCTTTCTTGATTGGCACAATACCGACTCACTGAAGTTATTTAGTTTCAAAAGTATGTGAGAGTTGCCATTTCACTGCCCCAGGTCCACAGTAAATACGCATTGGGGACACTAAAAGCCACTAAATTCCACATGTAACCTACCACAATAGCATCCTATATGGGTTCAAGCTAAGCTGATCTCAACTTTACTATAGATTTTATAAAAATCACCTGTAAGTACTGAAAGTGAATCAGCCAAAATCAAAATAACAGTTTTCACATCTGCTGGGTTAATATAATACATATGCAATTGATCCTTAGGATATTCATTAAATTTTCATTCCAAAATTAAACAGAAACGATGCACTTCAAAATTCAAGAGAGTGTCGCAGCAATTGTAGGCCTGAGAAAAAAATTCAGAGAATATGCTAAATGATTGAAAAAAGCAACAGGCAATGCTGTCAAACAATCATGCTTCAATTCCACCTTCCTACAAAATCATTAGTGAGAAATCTCTCCTTTCAATTCAAAGGTTTTCTACCTCATGACCCAAGTGGCATACTTGTAAGCGGCCAATTATCTCTAAGCTAAATGAGTCGAAATCTAGTGAATGAGAACAAGATGAATGCCTTAATTCATGAAAGGACTTGAAGATGTAACATATTCAGTAATAGGTAAAGATGTATAAATTGACTTAACTCACAAAAGGAATCCAGGATGTAGAAATTTTTTCTGATAAGTAATATGTATTAAAATCAGTTGACCTGACCACCAAATCTAAAAGATAGTGAGTTACCATTAAAACAATTACAACAATCTCAGTCAACAGCTTCACTAATTATCGACTCTGAAGAAGGACTAAAATACACTCCAAAGACTTTTTGGTGGTAGACAGATTCAGAACCCAAGCAAATTCCTTAACAAGTTTTCTACTCACCCAGATTATGTAAGATTTTTCAGGACATTTTTTTATTCGGAAAAAACCTGCAGGAGCTTGTGTAGGTGAGACTACAATTAATTGATGAAAGAGATATCTCAGGACCTTGCATGTCTGGAATGTCTTAAGAAATGGTCGTATTTGACTCAAGCCATGTATCCCTTGCAGGATGGATCGTGTGGAAAAAAAAATGACTTTCTTATAAACCTACATGAAAGCTTACATTGAAATTAAGTTAGGAAACTAATAAACTCAATCCCCAGAGCATTATGCATCAGCTAGTTCCTTCCATACTCAGACACTTTGCAGCACTTAAACCGGCAAGTCAGTAACTAAATATTAATCAATCAATGGTGACCAACAACAGAATGTTTCTATTCACTGCGAGAGACAAGATGTAACAATAGGGAACAACATTACCATCAGTAGCACTACCCTAAAAGTTAATACTTGTATTTTTGTGTGCCCAGTAACTAATTATGCATCTTTTCACTGTGACTTCTCTTTCAAACCATTTTTCTACAAGTTTGACTTTGGGAATGTTTTGAACATAGCAGAAAGGAATGCATGAAATACGCGTATGTACATTAACACATGCATAAGATCTTCATCAAAGATGACAAAAAGAGAAAGGTTAATCAATACAACCAAAGGTCAATTACCGAAGAATTTCACCATGCCACTGATGCAATATAGGGGTTGGACATACAACGAGAGTTGCAGCTGTTTCAACTGGAGATTCAGTGGCTTGGGTCAGTGCTGAACATGTTGAACATACAAAATCTCCAACCATCTCAACAATTTTCATATCTATAGCTCTCAGTTACAGTAACCACATAAACACTCTACACGCTCCCTCTTCAGTCTTTTAAAATTACTTTCTGGAGACCCATGAACTTGCATCATCTTGTAAGCACCATCAGTGACTTCAACTGATGGCATTCGATGAGCTAACATGCAAGCTAGCAACTCAACAGTTTTCCCCAAGCCCATCTCGTCTGTGCTTACCCATCAGCAATGCAATAGAAACAACAATAGGCACATCAATTACTACTATCTCCCATCAAAAGATACAAGTTTATATTACACCAAAAGCCAGAGGAAACTCGCACGCTAAAATTACATTTCTGAAATTTCATTTAAATCAGAAAAATATGCAATCATGGCCAAAAAACTGATCATGTGCAGTGTCAAAGCTTGTGCTTGGATTCAATTTCTGTCCTCAGAAATGAAAACAAAAATTGCCATTCCATTTTCTTTCCCAGATGAAAAATAGTAATTTCAGTCTCCTACATAACTACTATGATTGAGTTTTATCATTCTCCAGAGGAATGTCTATTTTTATAATATTTTACCTCAATATATTATTTAAAACTTTAGAATACCACAACCAATGAGGAACATACACACACAATACATAGATACATAATATATAGATATATATATGCATGCATATATGCTTGTGTGAAATCATTTAACCCAACACAATTGTCATGAACTCCAAGTGCACTAAAATACAAAAGCTCTTTGAGAAAAAACATGTTTTAGCAAAAAAAAGAATTAAAACTGATACTGGAGTACGAAGGTTATTCTAAAACATACTTTTATGGAAGCCAGCAAATATGGTTTTTCTATGCTTCTGTGATTGTTTTTCCATAATAATATAAGGTAATAACCTTAAAAGTACAATAGCTTTTATTTCAAAAGCGAGCTTAATAACAAACCATGACTCCTACATCTATACTGGTCCTAGAACTATAATATAATAGTACATAAAATGTTTTTCTTTTAAAAAACAAATCAAACTCACGTTACATATTCCAAATCACATTTTAAGAATGATCATAAATGAAACCAAAGACTACAAAACCTGGGATCATACTTGTACCCTTAGATGCAGCAAACAGGACTTACCAGCAAGAATTCCACCAGAAATATGTGATGAGAAGCAGAAAGGATGCAAAGAAATATTTCCGCTGAAACATATAAACAGTGTTAATTCAACAAATCCAGCAATTCTGCGCAATGTTTGGTTGTCATTTTATGTTCTGAGAGAATGTTGTAAGAAATAATTTTGGAAAATAAAAGGCTATGGTTTATATTATTTCTGTGGAGACAGTTTTTTCTTCTACTACTCAACCTATGTAAGATTTGCTAAGTAATTATTATTAATTTATGTCTAATTGTCAACTGTATGAATGGCGGTAATAAGGGTGAGATATTTTTAAAAAACAGTATATCTGATAAAAAAATATTATAAGTGAAGATTTGAATTAGCCGTAATGAATAATCGATTATGTTGAGAAGTGTGGAATCCATAGAAATAAATATTTTGGGGAAGGGGTTGAAAATGAATAGACAACAATCTTTTATTTTAAAGCATGGATAATGGGTCAGGTAGATGAAATCCAAACATTACGATGATTTTTCAGAAAAGTAGTCCAGAAAGAAGAAGGATTTTACGACGATGAATATAAATATTCAAGAATATTTCCATCAACTCCTTTTCCCCCTTCATTGTTCTTTCTTAAAGTTGTACCAGTTTGCTGCTTTCTTCAATGAAGGCAACCACGTGGAATATACAGCTTAATCGAAGAAGTTTAAACGTACACCGACTGAGGATCTTTCTTAATGTTTGTGTCTGTCTGTATACGTTTGGAGCTTTTTTGCATGAGGACAACCATATCCAGAATACAGCTTAATCGAAGAAGTTTAAACCATTGTATGATAGTGGACAAAGGATGGGTAAAGCTTCATAGTTCAAACAATGATCCAAGGTAGTGCTGGCTGTAACAAGTGCTGCCACAGGCAGCAGCGAGACTAATTTAGAAACAGACAAAAAAAAATCAATTATATAGAAAAAACAAGGAATCACCTTGTCAGAGCTATGTTCAACCTAAAACTGATAGGTCTCAATTGATATTTACTTAGAAAGGGGTACATGTCCAGTTTTTTCATCCGAAAAGGAACACAATATTATGCCAGAAGAAATTTGATTTAATCAAAGAGAAATAAATAATTCAAAAAGCAACAATTCAGATTTGAGCAAAAAGCCCAAGCAAATAAAATGGCTGAAAAATGAATAGATTGGACAACAGTTTCAAGTTTCAACAATATCTTCACCAAAACTAAGCTCGTAACAAATTAGTTTCTTACACATTTTCATGGAAATACATGCCTATTCAATGGAACAATATCAAGAGTCTTTCTTAAGGGCAAAGGTCGAGGAGGAACATACCTAAAGGGATTATAATAAATTCTGCGAGAGGTATCTATCAAATTTAGAGGCATAGACAGAGGAGTAACAATCTGCCTTTTCTCACTTCTGCCTAAACATCCACGATCACTGTTCTCTCGTTGTACCATCCAGTAAGCCGCCCGACTCTGGTATGGTCGTAGCTCAGGAAGCAACTCAGGCAGGTGGTAATCCAGCATTGGTGCCTCCCTGCTCAAAAGTCATGCGCTTGAGTCAGAGTACAATCACAAATGCAAAATGTAAAACATATTAGCAAATAGTCCTTTCCGTTAGCACTCACTTGGATGGTTTAATGGCTTCATAGAAATCTGAAACTTCAAATTTTGCTTGCTCTTTGGCCTCAGAAGAATCATAATCTATTCCAATAGGTACCTCATCATCCATGCGAGATATAGCATTAGATCCATATCTGGATTCTGAAGTCAGAACTTCTGGGCGCAGCCAATTCATAACACTCATCATACTCTTTTTCCAAAGGGGCCGAGTGTTATCAAGTAGCGACTCACACTCATTAAACACCCGCTTCAAAATTTCAACCCTGACACACATAGACATCATATCTTTCAAAAACCTGGTTCCCAAATTTGGCCTTACAGTCAAGAGCTTCAAACTAACCAAGTGAACAAGACTTGTAACTCCCTCATCCGGTCCATCAACATTTCCAGACACTATAACAACATCCCTCTCCAAACCATCAGCAACACATCTCATCACAAACTCCAAATATATACTCCCTGCACATAAGACCGGCCAGTGCCCTAATTTTATCCGGGACAGATGCTCATTCACATCACTCAACCGAAACCTCAAGAAGTGCCTCGAATCCTGACAAATATCTTCACTAACTGTATAATCGTAAAAAACCTCACTCACCCTCAAATTTAATAAAATGATCTCCGAAACATCATAATGCTCCTCAGAAACCCAACTAGACCTGTCCATTTCAACAAAGAATGGTTCATTACCGTCGACAAGATCATCTTTTTCGAGATCAGGACCCTCATCATTCAATGACACTTCATCGGTGTTCCTCTCAAGTACTCCCACCGTTCTATGCGGCCGAACTTGCTTCCTTCGACCCATTACTACAAAGAACATAAATTTAGCAAAAAAACAATTAAATTCAACAACTTTAACACGTAGAGATAATGAAAAAACAAATCCCTTCACCATAAAAAGAGCAAGCTTCAGCTTAAAAAAACGGATTCAATAAAATTGCATCACCCGAGCACCTCCATAAATATAATTGTAGCATGAATACAAAACATATGTTTTTCTATATATAAAAAATACTGCAGCTCGGAGTTCAATACTAAACCTGGCAAAATTCAGATAACAGCAGGCGAGGAGCTAAAAAATCTAGTATAGATTCTAGTGGCCTCCGGCTGTGCTATAGCTGCCACGGCCCGTCACCGGTCAATTACGTTGTACGTTTCTCGTCGTGTTACTATCCCAAACGTGGATATAGTTTTATTCTTAGAAAAGGTGGATATATTTACCCATATTTTAAAGAATTTAACTTTTTTTGGATAAAATAAAATATAATATAATTATAATACTTGTCATTCTTGTTTTTAAATATGAATCAATTGGAATGTGCACTCTAAACACAAAAAGTCTTCTTAAAATCTTGATCTATTTTGTTACACAAAATTAATTTTTCTCAATTTTAGTTCAAATTATTTTTCAAAAGAATCCTTGACATTTATTCTTATTTAATTTGCATTTTTCGTTTCACTGAATCTGTATTATAAGTAAAATAGAAAAAAAAAAAAGAAACTTTTTAATTATTAGTTTCTTCGGAACGAATATAAGCAAGGTGTTTTCGTATTCATGAATCTGTAAGAATATATTTTATTGGCCAAAGTATTTGGTGGACTCGACTCGATACGACGTGTCACCTGGAATCCCCAGTATTACATGCCCAGATACTTAACCAAAACGGGAGGCATGAAACATACGACATCGTTTTCAAACCATAATAAAGTACAGAGATCAATAGATTTCGACTGTTCATTTCCCAACCAAGCATATTTTCCATAGTCTGTACTGCATTTTCCGCCAAAGCGGAATCAAACAGACGGATAGAAAATGGCAGGGGTTACAGTTTTCAGGGGCGTTGCTCACGGCAGCTTGCCTCTGTTTCAAAATTCTCAGGTCAACTTATACTCTGTGTGTGTGTGTTTTTCTTAAAATAAACTTTGTGGATGAATCTTTCGTTGAACTGGAATTTACTGTTTGCTGATATAAGTTTTTGTATGTTGGTACAGTTACCTGTGTCTATATTCATATCAGGTAATTCGACAAGGAAGCTTAAATATTGCCCTAAAAAAGTGATTCTCGTTGCTCGATATTCACAGTCGCAGGATGCATTTACGTCTCGTTTTCAAGGTAATTTTCATGGTATGCAATTTATTAAAAGAGAATAAACTACTTTGGAGGAGCGATGTTGTACTTTATTCAGTCGCTTGAACAAAATCTGGACTCATGATAAGTTTGGAGTTCAAACAGTGGTGTAGCATTTATTTAGAATCGGCTACGTTGCATTTTTATTCCTACTTGTCAAACATGTGTGGTCGTGTTTGTTGATTGGGTTGTATAAATGACTTTCATGCTAGATATATTGGCAGCTTAAGTCTAGAGTGTTTAAACACTGGGCAATAGTTTTGTAGTTTTTTAGTATAATGGAGCTCGCATGGTTCCATCTTGTCACAGATCGCATTGAAAGGTTGCCAAAACTCGTGGAGGATATAGTCCAGACATCCATAAACACGGGACCTCGTGGAGCTCTCAGGCTAGCTCAAGGTATACAAGCAGTGATTGGTGTGGGTAGTGAGTGGCTGGCAGATGCATCAAAGGTATTGAACATCAGATTTTAATGTGATATATATCACATAGTTATTGTTTTAGAAGTTATTAGTTATTTGTTCTTTGATTGTGAACTATTTTTGAATTGATACTTGATTGTTTGAAGGCTTAGCTAAAGTATGCTTGCACGATTGAATGTGATTCATCTGGATCTTCCTGGGTTCGCACTATTATAATATCTGTACTAGAACTCATCAATCTGTTAGGGTAGTTATGAAATGCATGTTCTATACGGGATGCAATTACCCAGATGTTTTCAATTTGTTTGGATTCCATGCATGCATCAGATGCAGGGGCTGTGACAATGTAAAAGTGATGTGTGTAATGGCATTATTTCTAATCTTAGTGACCTTTAGCTATTACTATCACGAATGTTTAACCCAAGAAGTTGTGCTTGTTACTTTTCAGACAGCAAACACTATGACTGGATTACAGACTGAGTTGCAGCTTGGACTATTGTCACCCCTTTATCTGAGGAAATTATTTGAACGCATGGGAGCAACATATATTTGGGTCAGGTAGTAAAACGTAGCCCTCTCATAATGTTTCCCCCCTATGTGTGTGTGTCTCTATTAGGATATGAATCAAGGCCATAATCAGATTTTTGTTATCCCTGTATCTACTCTGACTTTCTCTGGCTAGTTTTTTGTGCCTTTTTTCCATGATTTATGTTGCATCATAAATGTCACTTCCATCTGTCTCAATTATCATCAGTTTATAGCATCTGCACCTACGGTATTTCCACCAGAATATGTCCAAGAGTTCCAATACTGCTTTGACAGAGTACCTCCCGTTCCATTTCAAGAGATTCAGGTGATCTTGCGTGAGGAATTGGGTAAACCCATTGATACTGTCTTCGAGTATGTTGATCCCACTCCTTTGGCATCTGCTTCAATAGCACAGGTTCGTAACTCTATGTTACACTTATGTCTTCATTGTCTGCATTAGTTTCAAGATATGTATTTTTTGCTTAAGAATATCGAAGTAATGCCTTGAGCAGTATGTTCTGATTTTCAGGTTCATGGTGCTAGGATAAGAAACACCGGAGAGGATGTTGTGATAAAGGTGCTAAAGCCAGGAATAGAAGATGTCCTTGTGGCAGATTTGAACTTTGTGTATATTGTTGCACGCATCTTGGAATTCTTGAGTCCTGACCTGAGCCGAGCATCTCTGGTATGTGTACGTGCTTGCTCGTTGGATGGTTCTATATATTTTCCTTAAAATGCATGTACCTCCAGTTTACACCTCTGTCAAGGTGTCACAACAGGATGTTGTGTTAGTGGGGGAACTCTATAGGTACCGGCTAAGGCTGGACGAGGTGAACCAGCATTCCTATACTCTAGAGGAAACCTTGATTAGTAGAGTGTCTGACTAGGTCTCCTTAGTGTACTAAGTACTAACTTATCTGATTTGAACTCAAACATCTGAAAACAATTATATTTTGTTCATCCCTTTACCACATACTTTGAGGGTTTATGTCTTTATTGTCTTCAGTGAATGAAGCATATGTTTCTGGAAATTCAGTTAATTGTGATGATGAGGGATACTTCTGAAGTTTTTAACATACAAATGCCGTCAATTTTTTTCCCATTTTCCTGCAATTATTTTATTCATGTGAATTTTCTATGGATTTGCCTAAAGTTTTCATGTGATGTATAAGCTTAAATAATAGGTTGCTATTGTCAAAGATATAAGGGAGTCGATGCTCGATGAAGTCGACTTTAAGAAGGAAGCTTCAAATATCGTGTCTTTTAGGAAATATCTAGAAGCTATGGAATTTACCAGGCAAGCTACGGCTCCGAAAGTGTACCAGCAGTATACTAGTAGACGGGTTCTCACAATGGAGAGGCTCTATGGTGTCCCTCTCACAGATTTGAATTCCATAAGCTCCCTTGTGTCAGATCCAGAGATTAGTCTGATATCGGCCTTGAATGTGTGGTAGGATTCATGTCTTGACTTAAATTTTTTCACATAATCATACAGTGTAGTAGCTGAAATATATGTTTATGCATATAATTTCATAGGTTTGGTAGCTTGCTTGCCTGTGAAACATTTCATGCAGATGTACATGCAGGCAATTTATGGGTATTGCACGATGGCCGCATTGGCTTTCTAGACTTCGGTACGATCAGTTTTTGCCTTTTCTGTTTCTTTATCTCTCTCATGATGATTGATTCTTGATTTTCCTTTTAAATTTTATGTGGCATTGTTCCTGAAGTGAAACCCATAAGGTTTGCTTTTAGATGTCACTTGAAACTACAGAAGTCAATTGTTTTTTTTGTAGCAGCTCCTGCTACCATTTTAAGAATTCAAATTTGGATTTTCTGTTTATTAAGAATTTATTTACTTATCTATGTAAATCTTATAAAACACTGCTTTATGGTCATTTGTTAATAGATTGTAAGTTTATGCCTTTGTGCCTTCCTGGTATTTAATTAAACATGCTTCATCAATTTCTTTGCAAAGTTCCATGTTACTTCTGAGATAATACTTGCAGTGACAATGTTTTCCAATGTAATTCAAATAGCTATATTTAAATGAGGCAGGAATTGTTGGGCGGATTTCCCCCAAAACATGGGCTGCCATGGAAGTATTTCTGTCATCAATAGCGACTGAAGAATATGATGCCATGTCTACTTCATTGATTGAGATGGGTGCTACGAACAAAGATGTAGATTCAAAGGCCTTTGCAAGAGATTTGCAAATGATATTTTCCTCTATACAGGCAAGAATTTTTTTTTTTTGTTGTAACAGCATTTTTATCTAAACTCAATTACAACTTGCTTTATATTCCTTCAATCATTATTTAATTATTTATTTTTCATTTTATAAAGAGCATCATGATCAATTCCCTACTAATCTCCCAGTTATTTGTTACTTCTTTTTGCAGTTATTTGTTACTTTGAAGACTTTACACTTTATTAATTAGCATGCATGTTTATGATTGCACCAAAAACTAAAATAAAATCAATTTCAAGTAACTGACGAGGTCTTAATTTTTCTAGTAACTGTGTACTAATTAAATAATATTTATTGGAAAATCAGTCCTTAAAAAGAAGGTGTTACTTTTTTTATTTTATGATATATAATTATCATTTTAATTCATGTAATGTCTCATGTCTGTCAGGATTTGGATACAGAGGTTATTGTTGCTACTGCCAGTGAACCATACAGGAATTCAATGCCTGTTTCTGCCAATCTTCTTATTGATGATAGGCAAATGAATGCGCTGTTTCTTGATGTGGTAAGTTGTTCTCGTTTATGTGAATGCTTGGCTTAATTTAGACATTTATGCTCCCACCGGAAACATTGCAAAATGAGGACAAATGGTTATTGGTTTGTCCTAATTTCTCAACATTCTCCATATACAATCAAACAGCTATGTACCATAGAATAGAGACTGTTTGATTAAACAGAAAGGGAGCTAACTATGATATCTAGGCTCTTTCTAGTTCAAGAGAAATTATTGGTGAATGAGGCAAGGATTGCATTGCAATATTCTGGATTTTTCAACGTTTTTCAGTAATTAATTAAAAATTTTAATATTTTTACCCATTTTCTGGTTTTCCATTAAATCAAGTGGAACCGCTGTAAAAACTGTTAAAAAGCTTCTCCTCATTTTCTCCCAGTTTGTTTAAATTCAGATAGAGTCTCCGGTTGATTTTCATTGAAATTGGATTGGAATCAAAATAAGGAAAATAGTTTTTCAGATTTTTAAAAGGTACAAAATGTTTGAATTTTTTCCTACTGCTGAAAAGTCTTATCATCATATGTTTCACACATCTTCCCTCATTATCGATGATATCATATAAGCCTCTATGTAAATTACTTTATTCTGTATGCAATAGGTGAGAGTAAGTGAATCATATGGGCTGAGATTTCCTCGGGAATTCGCACTTCTCATGAAGCAACTTCTTTATTTTGATCGGTACACACGACTACTAGCTCCCAATATGAACATGTTACGAGATCAAAGGATCACCATTACTTCAAACCAAAGAAGTAGAAACATATACCAGTGAGCCCTATCTAATCTACTTGCTACATCAATTTATGCTCGAAGATACTTGTTGGTTACATTAAAAGGTAATATGTTGATAATTGGTGATGCTGTATAATATAATTCGACTCCTTCAACACTCTCCTCCTTGAGCATATAGGCAGGACCTTAAAAATGTAGATGAAAAGAAATGCGGATTGTACACATTCTTGGAAAAGATAAGCTTCATGATAATATAGTCATGTCTGCCATATTTTTCTTTTTGGCTGTTATCAGTACGGCTTCCAGTAAATTCTATATGTATCTACTTGGCATAGTATGAAGTTCTGATTACTCACTTTAAACTGAGTATATGGTTCTGTCCCTTTCCTGCTAGGACTGAAAATCTTGTGTTTTACATATACATTGCTATATGACTTATATGTGGTGTTATATTGGGCGTGTTTGGCAGTGTGTGTAACAACCATCATGCTAGAATCTTTTAAAAGTATTATAAGATATGTGACTAGTGTTCAACATACTTACATATATGTTATACATGGTAAATTTAGAGACCAAGAAATCCATGCTTCTAACTCCTGATTTAATACTAGAGTAAGACTAATTGCTTTGATTCTACCCTATCCATTCCTTCCATCTCGTTTTCGCCATTGAACCACTGTAGGTCTTTATGATTTGTAAAATTTAGAAACGAGCAGCCTGATCTATTCCTTTATGGGGCTTTCCATGTGTATACCCAAGATTTTGAGCGTTGATGAGAAAGAGTCTATATAATTTGTCTTTGAATTTGTACTGAATTTATCATGGCCAGCTTCCGTCCCAAATGTTAAATTGGGTAATTCTTTTCGTCTCATTATTTTTGTGATTTCATTTCACTGTACAGTTTACTGAGTTAAGCGCCTTTATTCTTGCTTGTTAAATAGAAAGGAGGAAAATGAATAGTTAAAATACGTTTCGGGGTGCAAATTGCCAATTTTATGCTAGTCCTTGGAAAATTGCATCCCAAATTTTTAATTCGTCGATTGTATGAATCCTACATGTTTTTATGAAAATCAATTTCATTCCATGAAGTCCTCATGGTTGAAATTTTGCTCCTTCATATGGGTATTCGAATGCCGTGTTTGTCGTGATATCTCCAAACGTCAATATTTATTAATATATGGCATCAAGTTGAATATAATCATATTAGATTTTATAAAGGAAATTGTTAGCGTCGGGAACTAACAGGTTCCTAATTAATTATCTTTGATAAGCTGCAAAATTCCTGCTTGGTCCCAGATAAGGCAAATACTATGCAACAAAATTGAACTGTTTAAAGAATCAAAAGTTTTTATGCGTACGAATTCAACGGAAAATAAGCTGAATATATAAATATTTCCACAAGGTTGCCCATGCCTTAAGCAATGGCAGCATTAATATTCAAAGTAGGGGTGTAAGTAAATTGAACACAGAAATTCACAAGTAAGAACATGGAAGAATAAATTAACAGACGAACATTCAGGCATGAAGGTTATCTGACGAGGTTGAGATCTTTTGGACTTCGTGAGATATCAGACTGTAGGCCTCCTGCACCTGGTTAACACACTTGCGAGTTCTTTATACCCGCATCTGTAGTACTCTATTGCGAAGCACAGCTGCCTTATAGCCTCCCTTTTCTCCTCGGCTCCATCTGTGATCAAGATTCTCTGCTGTCCAACCTCTTTCTGCAACTCTTTGATTCTTGATTCAAGTTCTGCTTTTAGCGTTTGCGCTGTTTCAGAATCTGCATATAGCCTCGCATTCTCAGATTGGATTCTATTCACATTGGACTCCAATATTTGTATTTCTTTGTTGCGAGAACTTAATTCAGCATTTAGTGCCTGCAACTTGGCACTGACCCCATTTTTATCGGACATAAGCATGTCGTATTTGAGTTTCAAATCATCCAGATCTTTCTGCAATGTGTCTATAAGTAATTTTTTCTCAAATAACTCAGCCTTCAGGCGCTCAATATCAACTTGCCTATTGATTTCCTGTTCTTGTTGCAATTTTTCCTTCTCTATTACCTCAGCTTCGCATTTCTTGATCTCTTCTAATAATAATATACATTGCATCTGCAACTCATCGGTTTTTGCATCATGGAAGGTCAGGAGTTCTGACACACGAGAAATTCGAGACTCTAGTTTGGATTTCTCAATAGCGAAATTTCCGTATGTGTTTTGAAGTTCTGCATTAAGTTTCTGAATTTCAAGATCACGTTCTAGTAACTCTTCTGTATACTCTGCTACCTCGTCCTGCAAGTCTATCGCTTGCCTTTTCTTTGACTCTAATTCGGCTTCCAAATCAGTTATTTCCCATTCAAGTTTCAAAGCCTTTGTGTTCTCCGTTTCACTTTGAGCCTCGTATAAATTAATCTGATTCTTAGCTGACAGGAGCTCAGCTTCCAGTTTGCCCAATATGGCAGTGACAGATTCGTTCTTCTGTAGTTCGCACTTCAATTTGACAATCTCTTCTTCCAATAGTTGTAATGTTTTGTTAGAGACCTTTACCTCTTGTTCATACTTCGAGATTTGCTTCAGCAGCATTTCATATTCTGGGCGTTCTCTAACTTCTTCACTGTTTGCTGCATATTCCTGCCGGGTCTTAACTACTTTCTCCTTCTCTATAAGGTCGGCTTCCATGTTCACAGATTTATGGTTCATCATTTTGCCAGAAGGAAGTGAACTCAAGATTTCATTAGAAGATGAGTTAAACGATTCTGAATCAGAATCTGACGACAACGAAGATTCAGAGCCATCATTTGGGGATGCATCAGAAATTCCACCAACAGAGCTTAGAGACAAATCAGACTCAACGCCTTGGCCTTCAAATTTTTGCGTTCCCTGATCCTTAACAGGTGTAGTCAAAGAGACACATTGATGGGAACCAGACTGGTCGTGATCATGCCATATTTCAGTTAAATTTGCATAGCGTTCAGCAAGCAAATGGTGCCTGAGGGAGATTTCCTTGATATGAGCAATTAACTCAGGCAGCTGCAACTGATTGTCTGCCATCTCCGAGGAAAGATCTTCGTCATGTTTCGTCAACAATAGCACTTTGCTGACCCTCTGATCTACAACTGCAACAAGGAAGAAGTTTAAACACTACCTTACCAGCTATGATTATTATTTATTTAGGACATTCTTTTTTGAACGGGACAAAGAATATCTTTGTTGTAGCAGTGACAATAGTGTAACTTGTTCATATGAAACAAAATGAGTTCGTAAAATGATCATTATCAATTTAATCATTTGGCTCTTTAAATATCCCAAGGATTGCATGGTATGTCCTACTCCAGTTCACGTGTTGGAGAAGAATCCTTATCTGGATGAGTGAATATTAAACAGATGATGAAAGCTTTGCTCATACCATGGACATTTTCTGCAAGCCAAACAGAATTCTCCAGGCAAATATTGCAATTCCACCTTGGCAACTCCGACTTCTTGGCCTCAGTCGCCATATCTACCGTCTGAATCAGGATATGTTTAATGACGAACAGAGTTAGCACAAACATATAACATCTAATGATATGTTAAAGGCACTGTGAAAGCGCTTATGCAAGTCAAATCATTGGCGAAATGGAAGATCTTGCTTGGAATAGGGAAAGGTTGTAGGGAAAATCACACGTATACTTGGTTAAGAAATATAATTGTTAAGCGTAGATATCAGATAAGTGAGAAATTGTTACAAGATTTTTTAAATTTAAATATCACAATATAAAATCTTTAGAAATTGACACAAAAATTATTTCACGCTTACGTTAATTTTGAAGTTGAGGGAAAACAGAAACAAAACAGGGGATTACGCATGTGAAGGTCTATATATGAATTCGTCACATTCCTATCAGTAAATTAAAGCAAGAGAGCACAGATTTGAACATAAGTACAACAGCTAATCAACAAGATCCAGTATAGATCCAACAGAGCGTAACCACAAATGCTACAAAAATTCTAAAATCTGAGCATCGATTATGTCATCTGGAGAAAATAGCTTTGACTGAAAGCCGGTTAAGCGAAAAAGGAAACCAGAGAATGTGTATCAGAAGCTCAGAACACAAATCAGAAAGAAACTGCAGTAGCTAAGCAACAAAACCATGTAATCTACTACATAACTTTACAGATAAAGAAGGAATAAGTACCTAGCAAGCCAAATTACCGGAAGCAAAATTTAGCTGAAACTGGAGGCCAACCAACATGAAGAGAAAGGACGAGAGCAGGAAAAACTGAATGAATAGCTTGCAAGTTGAATCGGATACAGATTGGAAGAGAAGGAAAGTTGGTATTTGTCAGATAATAATTGAAAGGGAACAATAAGAAAAGGATGAGAGAGAGAAGACACTTGAGAGTTGAGAGTGACTCCATTTCAAAGCAAGAGAGAGATATTTGGGGCACCGTGTTTCCCGCCTTTATTGTTTCAAATCTTCCTTTGTCATTTTTGCCCTTTCGATATTGATACTTTTTTAGAAAAAAATTAATGATAGATAATTTGATTTTGATGGAGTATAGGACTGAACATCCTAAAACTGTTGTGAAAAATAATTAGCATACAGTGTCACCATCAATAACATATACACGTTTTAATATTTAGATATTCAATTAAATAATGTTATTTGTCTGTGTAAAACATATGTTCGTTATGTTATATGAGTTGTGTAGTTGTTGTTTAATGTCTAATATACTTGATAGAATGAATTTGATTTCGTAGGATATAATGTCCATAAAATATATAAAATATAATAAAGAAGCTAGTTGAACACATGGTTTAAAGAAAATAAGAAAAGAAATATATACGTATATAAATGATTAATATTATGGACACCTTTTGTGAGCATATGTTGCTGTCATACAACCAGGTGTCTATATATGTGTTCACACAATATGCTCAAAGTATAAAGTTTATATATATGTATTTTGTGCCGTAAAAACCTTGCACATTTATGTAAGAGAACTTCTGATTCCAAGTTATTAGGGGGAATTATATGTCTACAATCTATCCAAGGACAATTTAGGTATTATGAAAAGACAAGTGACAGCCCGCTATAAAATAAAGCAGCCTCGGCATGCATGGCGATAAGAAGTTATATGGCCCACCTATGATCCATGATCCAAACATGTAAAATATTGTGGAGTTTTTAAATAAAAGAAAGGACTAATTGAACCGGCTTCGTCAATTTATTTTGGGCCTATTTGGAAGGGCCCAGGTCTTAAACCGTATCCTACGTTTTGTCCGTGATAAGTATGTGATTATTAACGTAGACATAAATAATAAGATATTTGTAGATAAAAATAGATGTAATATAAATAATTTATTGTTTCGTGTGAATGATTGATGGTATATTTTTTTGTAAAATGACAATTATACCCTAATTTTAAATTTCTTTTAACTATTTTCTAATTTTGATGTTTTCATCTTTTCCACCAAATTCCAAGAAACTTGATATCTTCTATTCTTACTTGCTCACTGCTATCTTTTAGATTTTCTTTTTTTGTTAATCAGCACTTAGTTCTCTCTAATTCACTATTTTAATAATATAATAACTTGAATTCAACTAAAATTTTTACGATATTTTGATTTGTTTCTTTAAATATATTTAAAATTTTTAGTAATAAAATTTGTTTGTTTTAGTTAGCACTTGTACTGATTCTTTGCTCATATTATTGTTAGTTGTTGTGAACAAATATTTCACTTGGCCTTATGATGGTGTTTAAAGACAAGGTTAGATTTTTTGTTCCCGTAAAAATTATTTTATAAGGATAATCACGTAAATACAAACCAAAGCAACCACACTGTACAAAATGTGATTACGCATCACACCTATTTAAATGTGATTACATATACGTCAAATATCGGAAAATATTGAATACAGTGTCGGGCCAATTTATTTCTTGAGGTCCCAAAAAACATACCAAACGTGTGATAATCAATTGAAAACTTAACAATCATGTTCTTACATGTGCATCAAATGTAGCCTAACGGTCTTGATAATATTGTGGATTTTATCATCCTTGATTAATATAGCAAGGATTTTATAATAATCGTTATCATACAAATGTTATAATACTTGAAATACTAATATATTTGATCATGAATCTTTTAGTAATATTCGCATTATGATGATAATCTGACGCACACTTAACTATGCTAATACATATCTGGAAGAAACTTAAAAACACCAAAATATTGTATGGCAAGTCGGGAGTTGATTTTTACACCTGCGTTGACGTTGGAAAAAAGAATGTCAGAAAAAAAGTTGGTGAGAGTTTATGTGACGCCCGAACCCACGGGGTCACGAGTTTGGGGTGAATAAAAATTTTCGAATAAAAGAAGGGCTAAAAGATAATTCGCTATAGGCTGTATCTCCTATAACTTGAAAGAAAACTCGAAACACAAACCAGACGCAGACACAATACTAATTACGGCGCCAACTGCTGGAAACATTTTTGCGGAAAACAAGTCTTATATATATATTGCAATTGCGATTACAACAATTGTCATTCTATATGAATATACAAAAGTTGTAACTGATCTAATACAGATCCTACAAAAGACAAAACAACATTATCCTAGACACGGATTACGTTGGCCCCTTGATAAACACAACCACCCAGCTGCTGGTTCAACTTTCACCTGCTGTTCTTCCATCAGTTGTCGCACCTGCACCATTTAAAAGCTAGTGAGCCTAAGGGCTCAGCAAGTAAAACCTGGGTAATAACAATTCAAATATACAGGTGGACATCTGTTCAATACATATGTTAAGGAACTTCAATGAACAATATCATTTTAGTAAACAGTTCAATAAACATTCAATGGCAGAAACAGGGGATGATAGCCCAGATTCTCATTGTTAACATTTTCAATATCATTTTCAATTGATCATGGCATATAAGTTCCTCATGGTCCGTGTTGCACTTTGATCAAAATGACTTCCGATATCAGTTTTAGCATATAGCTCGTATGAAAGGGCAATCGACATTTAGACAACTGCTCACCCTTCTCATGGGTGACCATCAACTATCTATGCCATAATCTTAAAATAAACTTTTGTTCCTTAACAATCCTTTCTTTAAACATTCCTTGAAATTTCTGTAAATCATCGGATTCCATCATTTTAAACATTTGCTTCCCATTTTAAAA
>KQ991562.1:166982-198680 GCA_001598015.1 Dorcoceras hygrometricum | reverse complement strand
ATCCCGTAGGGTCGGGTCCCGACATCCCGAATAAGCAATTTTTAAAAATCACAAATTTTTTTCCGTGAAACTTTCAAATCTGCTCAAGCATTGCACTTGCTCAACTTATAGTATCATAACAGATATTAATGAATCTTTACTCATAAAGTTTGTTTCATACAAAAGTTTCGAGCATCGCAATGGTAAATCAAAATGTCGACTCAATTACAAAATATAGGTTGGGGTACTGCAACATTTTTATCTAGTATGGGACGTCCATGTGCAATTTTGTTCCCAAGATAAGCAAAATGGCCCATGAACAAAACGTGTTTATTAAAAGAAAGATCGACAGTTGTCCAAAAATGATATGCATTAGATACGAAAAAGATGACTACACGAGGATTTTTCCAACAGGGACTTCATAAAATAATTGAGGTGCATGCCCAAAAAGAGTTAAATCAAGAAACACAGAACTAAGCAATAAAATGTGTGTTAATCAATAGAACCATGCCTCATGTACACCGTGGTATGCAATCTAACACCACTGTCCAACAACAGCAGAACCTTCTCACTCTCCCCTATTATGTCATTCCACTGCTACTCATCAGCTTAAACACATACATCTAACAAACATATCGCATATAACCAACATATGTTATATAATAATACTTTGCATAAATAACATCTAAAATATATACAAAGTACCAATTTACCATTATATAAATATAAAAAATATCAAGCATCATTGCACCAACTTACTCAATTCATAAATTACTGAACTATATTACTATTCATTAACATCGTTGACTAAATTAAATATATGCATTTCACTTAAACAAAGCATATGTTGTAAAAACTAACTTATTTTGATACAAAAAAATTACATATAAAAAGTTAAAAAATTAAAAATATATATTTTATTATTATTTATTTTAACCGATAAAAAAAAATTTCTATTTTTTAATATTAAAAAATATTTTTAATATTAAAAATTATTTTTTATTATTTTAATATATTTCGGGTCGGGAATCCCGTCGGGAGAGCAAAAGATTCCCGATCCCATTCCCGATAGTTATCGGGTCGGGAATTTTCCCGAAAATTCGGGTCGGGAATGGGTCGGGATTTTCGGGAATTTTTCCACCCCATCGATAGTGTCCAAATTAATTAAGGTAATCCATGTTTCTTGATTTTTTTTTTTTTGGAAAATTATTTTAAGTTACCTAATGGAAAATTACATGTCCCAAATTTAGTCAATTTTACATGTCCAAATTTTCAAATGGCATTTCTATTGGAACAGACATCTCTACATTAATCTATTTTAGTCAATTCATCCACTCCCTTACTATTTTCTAGAGAACGGTTAATTAATTTAATTACATTTTTAAAACATATATATATATCCACTAATCTCAATATTAAAATCTAATCTGGTTATTTAATCACACATCTATTAATAATAATATAATAATTATTATTATTATACTTAAAAACAAGAGGCTAGATAAATTCTATACGAAATCAACAACGTGCGGTATCCTTTTTCGTAATCGGAAAGAACACATTATTCCAAAGAAATTCAATCCCGGCGGACTCTGAGAGCCAATCAAAAGAGGGCACATAAGCATACAGTTATTTAATTGGAAACGGCTACGCGTCACATTTTTCCTTCCCAACTTCTCGCCCCATCTGCAATCTCCTTGCGTTGCCTTCGCGGATTTCCTCAAGGTAAACCTTTAATCTAATATACTATTGATCTTGTTTATAGTTTTTAAATTGGAGTTTTGTTTAAGATTTTTTGTGGGTTTCGAGCTATTTAGTTGTAAGATCTGTTTGCGTTTTGTTTCTGATCGGTCATATGTTTTATCATTTCTTCTTGAATCTTGCGGTTGTCGGATTTTCTGGTTTCGTTGTACCTTTTACTTGGTATTAATCAATTTTATCAATTGAACAGATCTTATAGTCTTGGATTTGCCTGTTTGTTTTTTAATGGGTTTATTATGTTTGCCGATTAATTGATTGAAGTTTGTTTTCGGACTATATTCTGGATACCTGTTTCGATACGATGTTTATGGTTTGTTTGACGAATTTATTGCTTACTAGTGTTTTTCTTCACCTTGTACCTTTTCTGAATGGTTCAAAAATTGCCATAATTTGGAAAATAATTCAGGGGAGATCTCCCGTTTTTTGGGGCAAAGCCTGCTTTTTTAGAAATATGTTTTAAAATTTGTATTCATGTCATTGATCTTATGATTATATTAAAAAAAAATTCTTTCACTGCTCGAGGGAACCTTCGGTCTTGAAAATTCTTTGGTACTGAGTATTTGCATTCGTTTGAATTAGGATTGTTTGTTTTGTTTTGAAATTAACAATTACTTCTTACTGTATTACAGCCCAAGTTACCTGATCTTCATGAATTCAAGAATCTCTTCTGGGTCTGCCGTTTCCTCTCAACTGGGAAACAAGAGCAACTTCAGTTTCTGTGTTTCAGTCTGCCTCTTCCCAAGATTTCTCGGAACACCAGTTTCATTTGTGAACTATTTACTTTTCAAGGCTATTGTCAGGGATCCTTCATCGCTGCTAATTTAAACTATTTGTGGAAGCATAGATTTGGACATCTCTCAGACACTCTTCTTACAGTGTTGGCATCATGGTTGCCTCACAACAATCCATGCTAGTTGTAAGCAAATTGTTGATGCCATCACAGAATCACGTGTTTCAGGCTGCGGAAACCCTCGATGCCCTTTCTCTGGATGACCTGGATTTTTCTGATGTTTTTGGCCCTGCTCCTACTCTAACAATTCTACCTCAAATATCCGAAGATTCAGGAAATTTTGATGCCTCGTCAAAAGTGACTCAATCAGTTCAGAATGAACCAGAAGTGGTCTACCGCAGGTCCCACTCCTTTGTTGGACCCACGACTTGTCTAAGCCAATTATCAAAGATTGGAAATCTTACATTGCTCGAGAAAGAAGACTCGCTAGAACATGAAGACATGCAAGAGGAATTTCTTGAATCTTGCCCTGAAAATATTTTTTTGGAGAAGTCAACCTTCCAAGTTGCCGGAGATTCATTGAAGACTATTGGGCTTGACGACTTTGAAATTCTGAAAGTTGTTGGCCAAGGTGCATTTGGCAAAGTGTACCAGGTGCAGAAGACCGGGTCATCCGAAATCTTTGCAATGAAGGTGGTGCGCAAAGATAAGATTGTCGAGAAAAATCATGCAGAGTACATGAAAGCAGAGAGGGATATAATGACAAAGATTGATCATCCTTTTATCGTCCAACTCAAATACTCTTTTCAGGTACTCGTCAGTGTGCAGTGTTTGATCTATTTGTTTGAATCAAGTGTTATTGGAGTTTAATTTATGGAGCTCGGTTTTAACTTGATCCCTTTACTTTGGTGCAGACTAAATACAGGTTGTACCTCATCCTTGATTTTGTGAATGGAGGCCACCTTTTCTTTCAACTCCATCATCAAGGCCTGTTCAGGGAGGATTTGGCACGCATATATACTGCTGAGTTGATTTCTGCCATTGCTCACCTCCATGCGAATGGCATAATGCACAGGGATCTAAAACCCGAGAATATTCTTCTAGATGCAGAGGGCCATGTAAGGATTTCTACCTTTTTTTCTCTCGAATTGCAGTGCAGTTGTGCACTGTTTTTGTATGTAAATACGTATCAAGTAAATATCAAGCGTTTACTTATTTGATCTTCTTCTGTTAATGCAGGCGATGCTTACCGATTTTGGTGTAGCAAAACAATTTGACGATAAAACTAGATCGAATTCAATGTGTGGAACACTGGAGTACATGTCACCTGAAATTGTTCTTGGTAAAGGTCATGATAAAGCAGCAGACTGGTGGAGTTTGGGGATTATCTTGTATGAAATGTTGACCGGAAAGGTTAGTTCAAAGCTCCAAGCACATATACTCAACTTCTAACAATTCTACTTTAAGAAAAAAAATGATTTTTTTAACCTCGGGATTAACTTCTTTTTTCTTGAGAAAGGTTTAATTTCTAGTTTCTTGATCATGTATTTGCAGCCACCATTTTATGGGAATAGTCAGAAGATTCAGCAGAAGATACTCAAAGACAAAATCAAGCTGCCGTCATATTTGTCTAGTGATGCTCATTCTCTGTTAAAAGGGGTATGCTGTTTTCATGAACTTATCGTTTGCATAAAACTGAATGTTTTTCTCTATTCTCTTAAAAAATACTGGAGGCATAAGTTTGGTTTTTTATGAAATTCCCGGTTTTCTCATTCTTTTGCATTTATCATTCAAGATGTCATAGAATTGACGCAGTCTGCTTGAATTTAACTTCAGCTGCTACAGAAAGAAGCATCCAAACGCCTTGGAAGTGGACAAAAAGGTAGTGATGAGATAAAAGGACACAAGTGGTTCGCATCAATCAACTGGAAGAAACTTGAAGCTCGAGAAATTCAGCCGCCCTTCCTTCCTCAAGTTGAGGGAAAACACTGCATCGCCAACTTTGATGAACGGTGGACCAAAATGCCGCTCCTGGACTCCCCAGCTACTAGCCCAAAACCTGGGGAGAATCCCTTTAAAGGCTTCAGCTATGAGAAGCCTGCTGCCCCATTTCTGCGCATGAGCAGATGAACCGAATAGTGCTTATTTATTCCGTAGTTGGTGTGTGTAGATATATCCATCTCGATGGATATACTATTGTTGTTTATTTTGTTCTGTTTCTGAGCCACCTGGGGATACGACGGACACCAATAAGTATATTTGTTCAACCTTGTGTTGATTAATCTAGCCTGAAATGTACGTTGAGTAATTCAATGGCTCTAAATAGTGCATGAGTAGAATTTTACTTAGATTGGATGTCTTCGAAGGGGTATGATATCAGGGTTGATCTAATTGGGGTGGAAGAAGTCACTCCCATCTACAAACAAGTCATTTTATTGAAATAAACAGAAACATCAGAACAAATGAATGTGTACAACGGGAACTTCAAAAACTAAACCAAGAATCAATCTAGACTGCTAAAATCTCGCAATAGACATCCTCATGGCGTCTGCACATTAGAGTCTTTTGACCGATTATCCTCAGACGATGGTCTATTATCCCCTTCGGAACCTCGAATTTCCTCGATCATCCGCATGACATCATCTATACTTGGTCTCATATCCACCCCCTTTGCCACACATGATAGTGCAATCTGCAGCAACTGCACCATCTCCTCTTCAATATTCTGGTACTTCAGAAGCTCCGAGTCGAAAACCTCAGCTGTCCATTCCTCACGAACAACAGAACGAACCCACCTAGGCAGATCAATCACCTCATCGTACCCCACATACTGGATCGGAGATTTTCCCGTGAGAATCTCCAGTAGGAGTACACCGAAGCTATAAACATCAGATTTTTGACTGGTTTTCTGAGCTTCGATCACCTCTGGTGCTCGGTATCCAGCAACCCGGTATTTGGTGGGAATAGAGGGGAATAAAGGGCCCAAAGAGAAATCCGTGACACAAGCTTCTAGGCCATCAGTGAGGAGTATGTTTGATGACTTGATGTTTGCATGAGTAAATCTAGTGCCACCCTCTGAATGGATGTGAGCTAGTCCCCTTGCTGCTCCTAGTGCAATGTTTAGCCTCGTGTCCCAATCTAGCGGGGTTCGTCCAGTGCCTCTGTGACCTGTTTTTGTAGAACAATAAAATTTTAGCTATGGGGGCTACTACGAATATCGTGTCAATGTAAAAAGCAAGGGTCAACTGAGGCAACTCCTCTGGTTGGTGGCTTGTTAACTTGCATTCCGGATCTTTTGTTTTGTCATAGATTTAAAGCAAGAATGCCTGATGAAAAAAACAGGAGAAATCATACCATGTAAGGCCGCACACAAGCTACCGGCGGGCATGTACTCATAAACAAGAAGCTTCTCATCCTTGGAGTAATAATATGCAAGTAGTGGCATAACATTAGGATGAATCCCAAGCCCATTCAAAGTCTCCAAATGTTGTTCAAACTCTTTCTTTCCGAACCCTACTTCCCTGAGTCGTTTCACGACAACTGTGGTTGATTCATCCAAAATCGCCTTGTAGGCAGTGCCGTAGCTTCCCTTTCCAAGAACTTCTGCCGATGCTCTAAGCAAATCCTCGAGATCAAAGGTATACGAACACCGTTGGAAGAAAACTAGCTTATTCTTCTCAGCTTCCTGAACCCCGCTTCCGAAATCCTCAGACTTCAAATTCTCAGCCTTTGCAATACTTGACGCCTTGGTTTTTATCACACGAGTGCCACCAGAATTACTCTTCTTTTTCATATATCGGAGCAAGAGAACCAAAAGTAGAAGAATCAGAAGAGAACTACCACCAATGACAATTGCAACAATAGCTCCTGTACCAAGTTTTCTCGAGCTAACAGCTCTCTGTCTTCCAAACATTTCAGGCGACGAAGAATTTTTGGGTTTGGGGAGGGGGACCGGGGCCGGGGCCGGAGATAATCCTGAGCAATAAGGCAATGGAGGGCCACACAAATGAGAGTTTCCCACAAAAGAAGAGACGGGAAACTTCTCAAGGGCTGAAGGTATGGGTCCATCAAATGAGTTAAAACTCAAATTCAGAAGCCTGAGTCTTGGAAGATCAAGATTTGGTATCGTTCCGGATAATGAGTTAGATGATAGATCAATTACACTAAGTCTAGGGGAGAGATATAGAGGAATGCCACCAGAGAAATTATTCTTCTGAAGGTAAACTGATCTGAGTGAAAGAATGGAGAGTACATCAGAAGGTAGATTTCCATTCAGAAAGTTTGTGTGTAAGCTGATTACTCTAAGAGCATCAAGATTTCCAATAGTTTTTTCCGGAATAGAGCCGTAGAGACCAACGCCAGGGAGATGGATACCGATCACTCGAGTCCCATCTTTCGAGCAAGTAATGCCAATCCAAGAAGTGCATATGGGATTCGACGAATTCCAGTAAAGTTTCCGGGCGTGTGGGACAGAAGCAGCGAATTCAAGCAATGCCCTTCTGTCCGAGTTAAGATCAGAACTTGCTACCGCAGATATTGCTAGTAACAGCAATAGATTCGCAACCGTTTGAAACCCGAGTTTCATTTGAAGTTTCAGAGAGGATAGGCGCAGGTAACACGAGTTTTCGAGAATATTTCCTTGTTTCTTGCCAATTCTCGGCATAACACAACTTGAAGATAGGCTAAGCTTCGGTTTTCAGCAGTGTGAAGTTCAGAAATTAACAGCAAGAAAAAAGTAGCATTTAAGTGAGATGGAAAACAGTAATGTCAAGAAAATAGCATGATCAGATTTGACATGTAATACTTCAAATGAGTTTGCATTCACCTCCTTGGATTTACCATTTCAAAAGGTATTACAAGTGATTTGGTTAAAAGACAGTGACATTATGTGGACAAGAAGATAGAAACATGGAGAGAGCTAAATGAATGCACAAGAATCCAGTCATGAATACTGATACTAATCTTTTGCACCCTTTTGGTCAAGAAAGTTATTCTTTTCATAATTTTCATTAAAAAGCCAAAACATATTAATATGTCCCATTTTCCTAAAAGCATATTACTGAAAATCGTTGAATTAAGTTTCGAAAAATCAAGTAGACAAGATCTCTTTCAAACATTGTTTGGACTCAAAAAAATTTTCGAGACACTTAAAACTATACACAAGTTTTTAACAATGTTATATCGTAGGCCAACGAACAATTTGTGGCCCTAATTTTCACTTAATCCATGTTTGGGTCCAAATCAGAATCACGGTATGACAAGAGTTACCCCTTATCAAGCTCATCCAAACACGGCGTTAAACAAGAACGCAATATACTCAGAATTTTCATTTGAAAGTGTCCCACAGGCCAAAAACTTAGAGCAAAACTAGAGGGTCCACCCTTTATCAGGGTGTATAAATATTCAAGCCGACAAAATAAAATTCACTAAAAGGACAACAAAAAACTCATTTTGTCGAGCCAAATGTTCCACAATTTGATAAATAGATTACATGAACATGGTACAAGTTTTGGGTAAATTGTTTTAGAGTTTAGTTAAAGAAGTGAGCAACTCATTGTTGTTTACATAAAAATAAGAAATAAGTTTCAAAGAAGAAAAGTTGCCCATCAAGAAAACTTCATAGCTAAGAAATTATTAAAGAATTAAACAACTACCGAGGACTTTGTTTGGTTGCTTCACTTGCATGATAATTTGTTGGGCAGGAGCTTCACGTAACCAAAATTGAAAAAAGTTTAAAAAAAAGCAAAATATTCTTGATTGATTTAGTGGAAAAGTTTTCCAAGTAGTGACTTACTTTATTACACTGCAAACTCTTTTCTATCGAAATTGCATGACAAATTTAATACTAAGTAATGCATATATCCAAAAGGTTGAGATATAACTAAGAATCCAATCTAAAGAGACTAAAAAAGATTCACAATTAAAGCAAAAGCAAAAGGCAAAAGTTTGGTTCTGCCTTTGTTGTATAGTGTATACTAAAGAGAAACACACTATGCTGCAAAAATATAGAAGGTGGTAGAGGTAAACTTTAGTAACTTGCAATATTATAAATCTCGTAAGAAATTATATATTCTTTTATTAAATATCATTTTCTGTTTATTGGTTATTCTTCAAACCCTTCAATCAAAAAATATCTAGGAAGAACTGGCCAACCGACTGCCCCTATATCACCATATGAACCTCAAACTATTGCATGGACAACAAATAATAAGCTGGAACTTATAAAAAGAAGTTCAAGAATCAAGGTAAACTTACAGATAAAGAAAGCAAACTTTGACAGAGAATTCCTGAGAAATCAAGCTTTGTGACTGAATTAGCCTAAATCCAACAAAGGGTTTCTCGTAGACCCTTCGGAAAACACTGCGAAAAACCTTCAAAATTTCACCTCTAACACTTCGGTTGAATTTATAAAATGCATGTATCTGTAATTAGTACGTATCAGAATATAAAATGCATCTCGAGCTACATAATAATACCAATAAATGTGGAAAATTTGAAATCCAACGGTAATACTTGGCATAAAGGGAAGTTTAAGAGGCGAGTGATGCATTTCATTAAAGACTCATTATGCACCTCAATTATGTCGTTTCACTTATTGTTGACTCGACTTTTGAAAAAATAAAAATAAAATTTGATCGAGCTTAATTCTTGTGGATGATAAAATCATACTATCGAATATTTGGTATTTAACTAAATCTTCATATAAAGCTACAAGAAAAGTTTGTCTCTATATACATTTACACACTTATATATATATCATGAGTGGATATTAGGAAACATACATATAGACTAAAAGAATTAAAATTTGAAAATTACAAAAATACTGAGAAAGTATACCTCATCACCATCAAAATTGAAGAAAATAACATAATCATCTTTATGAAATATTTATATATATATATAAGGTATATAATATTCATAATATGTTTATAATTGGGTCTGATAAAATACAACATCCACCAAATAGTTAAATAACTTTTAAAATGCTTTTGTTAATTGACAGTAAATTGTGAAAATGGTGTAAAAGAAGGTGGTTGATTAATTAAAATTTAAAGGGGTAGGACCGGGGGGCCCGATGCAGTTTGGGCCAGTGGCCAGTGGCATATTTATCGGTCCAGTGGCCATTAGGATTACAAAATGCGTCACTCCTCAGGTCCAAAATCCAAACAAATTTTTTCCTTGCTTATAAATACATTTTGGACGTGATTAATATATATACAGTCAAAATAATTATCTTTGATGTAGAAAAATAATTTCTTTAAAAACTAGAGAAAATAAATAACAGTCTATGAGGGAAAAATGAGCTACAAGTTCTGAAGGGATTGGGCCTAGCTGGACATTTTGCAACCTCATTGCCTTCAATGGGAAATCCGCTTGACAAAATGTCTAGCCCAATATTATTAGTTGGGTAGATTAACATAATGAATTTTTAATAAAATAATAATAATAACCAAACTATCAAATCAATGATATGCATGGGGATTGGGGGGTGGCTGGGATCTAGTAAGAAATTTTTTCATATTGTCAAAGGCTATATTAATGACTAGTTCTTCCTCTAATAAAGGCTACTTACCAATAGTTCTCATGATATATATTGAAGAGTTTTAAAAGTTTCAGTCATGTGTAAGAATTATAAACACTTGTCGTTTAAGTTTTTTGCTTACTTTTTCCATATTTTTTGATGAGGATCGACATATTTATGAAGAAAGGAATATAAATAAATGATATAACGGGAAAAGGGTCTATACCTGTAAACCTAGAAGATAGATAGTATATTCTATATATAAGTTTTCAAATTAATAAATCATGTAAGTATGGCATCATTTCAACATTTCGGTTAATTTCGAATTTTCTTGAAAGACGATTTACAAATACGCAAAGTGACATATTCATGATTAAATACTACACCTACACGATATCTAAAGTTACAATATAATATGTTAAGTTAAGGAATTTTTTTATGATCTGAATATTAGATATATCAGTATAGAAAATAATCAAACAATCGTTATCGAAATACAAAGTTTTCTCAACCAAATACAAATGCTCATTTATTAAGAAAAATCAAAATTTTGACTAGTTACAAAAATATTTATGAGTTTCGATATATATATATATATTAATTTTTTTCTTTTAATGAACATATAATAATATATATTTACTTATTGAGATGGACAAACCTACCCCTAAGCCCTAGACGTTTTAATGTAAGGTGCAGATGCGAGTACATTTATCCAACGGCTTATGTTTATTTCAAGGACACATATTACATATATAAGAGAATTGATGAAACCCTAGTTTTCACTCTCTTGCATTTGCCTCCACCGCTCGAGCTTGCTGCCCATATACAAGATAAAAATGGTGACTTGCTGCATGACTCTATGAAATTTTCTGAATTGTATTGATATTTTAAATTGTTTTGCTTTCAGTTGATGAATTTTTTTGTGATCGATCAATTTATGTGGCTGTGCCAGGTTCTCCCAAACGATATCGATTTGCTGAATCCGCCAGCGGAGCTTGAGAAGAGGAAGCATAAGCTGAAACGTCTCGTCCAATCGCCAAATTCATTCTTCATGGTATCTATTCGACCTCTACACTATTCTCGATTTCCCCGTGTTTATGATTTTAATATTAAATTTTGTTAATTTCTTAATTGTAGGATGTGAAATGTCAAGGTTGCTTCAATATGTATGCCCTTCATTTCCAATTTTTTTATTGATGTCTCGGATTTCAATTGTTTTTTCTTTCCTAAATCTTAATTTGTGAATTTTCATATATCTAGATTTTGTTTGATCTGAAGAATTGACCTTGTGTATTTTTTTATTTTTACAGCACCACTGTGTTTAGCCATTCACAAACGGTTGTGGTGTGCGGTAACTGCCAGACGGTGCTGTGCCAACCCACGGGAGGACGAGCTAGGCTCACCGAGGGTTGTTCCTTCCGGAGGAAGGGCGATTGAGAGAACCACGATATACCCTCTGTTTTGTTCTTGCACATTTAAAATTATTCCTATGGTTAGGTTTCTTGATTGAGAAAATGAAGCAGATCTTCTAATGATTATTAGTCTTTTAATGAATTTTGTTTTGCTAAGTTATTGAACTAATCATAAGATGGTTGTTGTGTTTTACAATCTATCTAGTTTTTCTTTTGCTAAATGCTGGCGATTAGCCTTTCAATTTGTACGAAACTTCGTGTTGTTTGAGCTAATATTTCTTTCACTATGATATTCTAGTGATAGATAGTGATTTGAGGGGTTGAATTTTTGTTAAATTGCCGGACTACTCCATTTGCCTGGAATTTGTGGTGAGGTTGATGAGTCTCGGGTAACCGTTGATAGATGTCACTTCCCGTGCTTTTATCTTAATAGATTTTCTACGTGCAGAGTCCATTGTTTTTTGTCTTTTTAACCGAGTTAGTTATGGTTTCGGACAAATCAAGTGTAGTTGTATAGACCGGGGGTTATATCTGTGGAAGACCTGTGGCGCACATCAGTACCTTACTCTGAAGTAGATTTTTAATTTCTGGTTTAGTTTGTTAGACTATTACTTTGATGGATGGTATTTTGAAAAAAACTTTGTATGTTCTATCAAGGAAGAGCATGATTTATGTGATTGTGCTGAGGATTCGAGAAATTTCTGATGGAACATAGAATTGACTAGTAGCACAACCTGGCTTTGGGTTAGAGACATAGCATTTGTAGCGAATAGGAGATTCACAATAAAGAAGCAGAAGTGGTTGTTAAATTAGTGGGCTGCTTCATTGGTGAATAGATGTGTACGCTTGTTCTTCAAATTAACTAGTTCTAACGAGACAACATAGTTCTTTTGGTGTCATTTTTTCGATAATTCTGAAGTACTGTTGCTTTATATCTATCTATAGATGACACAGATTATGTCCGGAGCAGCATTTTTGATGAGTTAATTTTTATTTGGGCCCGTGCTTACTTGGTTTACACAGATCCCCACTGTATATCTAGTTCAAATTCCAGAAAGTGAGGGTGCAGATCATAGCTTGCGGTAACTATTTGTTTGAAATTTAGTACTATCACATGCGGGCTTTCACAAGTAGCAGGTTACTAATCATCAATGTGATGTTAACATTTCTTTTAATTGATCATTTAGCTTCGTGGAAATATTTCAGACGCATTCGAAGTAACACCAAACCTTTCTTTAAATCATCTCCCGACCAAATTTTGGGTTAAATTATTTGAATTATGAGACAGTGTTACAATAGACCAACTGCCACTGCTGCATGTCTGTTCTCTCATTCCTAACTTTCAGGTCCATATTTGCTCTCGATCATTTTACTCAGTAGTTAAATGTATTGAAACTTGATAACGGAAGAGGAGGAAATATGATATACTCTAGGTCCTTCCTTTAAACACAAACATCTATTACCTAAGTGGAAATAGTTATAGATGGTTAAATTTATCCGTGATAACAAAATAGTCTTTTAAAAATTCTTGACAGCTTCGAACTTAAAAAAGTTGTAGTAATAACATATCTTGACTTCATTGGATTTTCATATGCGATGTTGTAATCTTACACAACCACAATGAACTATAAAAAAAATATTTTGTTGATTGATTTAGTTGAGTTTTCTAATATCTCGTTGCACTTCGCATGAGATTGTAACCTGAACAATTTAATTGGCATTATATTAGTCTCAAGTTCGTTATAACTATACAATTTTAGCAATGTCTAAATGATACGTTTAGCAATAAAAAAAAGGAGCTACTTGCTTCAGGGGCACGGACGAGTTGGTAAGATTTGGGGTGATGTGGGAATAACTTTCCCGGTTTTGTGGGTTCGATTCTCGTGTGGAGCATATTCCCACTGAAATATTGTGGGGTATGCTTTGAGAATTAGTTCGTTATATGGGTAATCTCTTTCGGGTCTTTGCCCACTCGTATATATTTTTCGATTTATCATCTGTTTGGACCAAGGGGTCCTGACCTATACGATGGATTAACTTTTTAACAAAAAGTGGTTCGATGGATTAACTTTTTAACAAAAAGGAACCACTTTATGGACCCGAGGTTCAACATTTTTAAGAAGCCACTTTATCAATAAAGCCGGGCCTAAGGCACCTAAGGTGAGGCCACAAGACCTCTACCTAAGGCCCAGCAGTATAGGGACAATATTGTAAGATATTTTAGCGGCGGAATTTCTTTAATTCAATTTATACCTAAACCAATAGGCCCAGATCGGGCATTACTTTCCAGTTGATATACATTAGTTTCTAACAGGTGAAATTTTTTGAACTTTGATTCAGACCATAAAATGATCAGGCATCCTCAGATTAATTAGCTTCTAACACTACACTACATCGGAACGACTTCTATGATTTTTTTTTTATTTAAATTTATGAGTTACTAAACAAAATACAATATCTATATTCTTAAGGCTCTCATGGCTCACAATTTTTTTTTTATTTTATTAGTTTGATTTTATCCACGATGAAAATTTGTCAAGAACAAAGATATTACGTGTTATTATTGAGCCGAAGGGGTTCGTCCCGTGGCTATTATAGTTATAGGCTTCTTTACGCTTTTCCAAAATTAAAGTAAGATTTGAATATCATAATAGAAAAAAGTACTTTACAATTTTAAAAAGAATACTTGAAAATAAACGTGTTTTAAATGTTAAGCCATACTTAACGTTGTCGGTTCGGACGATAGACCATTTATAATTTTAACGAGTGTTGTTATGTACACTACGTAATTTATAATCACACTGCAATTTATATTTTTAATTAATTTTTGTGACCACCCTTTTTAAATGTTAGTTCATTTTAAGAACTGGTAATATATTTTTTTCTATCAACTGTCATAAATTTTATGTTTAATTTTAAATACTTTGTATCTGATATAATAATAATGATAACACATTAACTTAACTAATATTATTTTTAAAATATATTTTAAAAATTTCTACAGGACATGGAATTTATTTTAACAGAAAATTTATTGAACCGAGTTAAATTCGAATACTAGTTTTTGTAATTAGTTAGATTGATGTCTTTTGTTTGATTAGTTAGATTGATGTCTAAAGTATTTTAAACTCTTCATTACTTTATTTAAACATTTAAATATGTCAGACATGTGGATTTTTTTAAAAAAAAATATTCATATTCTACATATTTTAGTTGATTTCTCAAAAGGATATACATTTTGTATATTTAAAATTTTTAACAATATAATATAATTAAATGTTGAAAAATCATAAATCTTTGTTTTGATTCATAATTGCATATAAATATATTATTTTTATTTTTGTGTAAGATCAAACTGCACAAAATCAATAAACCAAATTTTTAAGTACCCCTGATAAAATCTGTGTACTTTATATTTGTTCAAGTAAATTTCTAGTTGTAATTCACTTTTTGTTATCGATGTACAAAAGTGTCGCATTTATATTTCTGAGAAATCAAATTTTACAAATAAGGAAATTATGATAGGGGTAAAGTCTACAAACTGAGAACATAGACAAGTCGTGAAGTGTAATTAACACAATTTAGAACGTAAAATAAGAATCTCAAATTTTATTATTCGATTTAATTTCCTAGAATTTAGTATTTTCTATTCGAGAGAGAGAGAGAGAGAGAGAGAGAGAGAGAGAGAGAGAGAGAGAGAGAGAGAGAGAGAGAGAGAGAGAGAGAGAGAGAGAGAGAGAGAGAGAGAGAGAGAGAGAGAGAGAGAGAGAGAGAGAGAGAGAGAGAGAGAGAGAGAGAGAGAGAGAGAGAGAGAGAGAGAGAGAGAGAGAGAGAGAGAGAGAGAGAGAGAGAGAGAGAGAGAGAGAGAGAGAGAGAGAGAGAGAGAGAGAGAGAGAGAGAGAGAGAGAGAGAGAGAGAGAGAGAGAGAGAGAGAGAGAGAGAGAGAGAGAGAGAGAGAGAGAGAGAGAGAGAGAGAGAGAGAGAGAGAGAGAGAGAGAGAGAGAGAGAGAGAGAGAGAGAGAGAGGAAATCTGTGGTAGATTTGTCGCGAATCGCGATTGCCATTCTTTCGATCGAGACTGTACTTCCCTTACCGACCGACTTTTAATTTATAAAATCTCACTTCACGTCGTTTTTCCACTTTGAAATTAATGCCTGAAATTTATAATTTTTAAATTATTAAATTGGGTTTATTTAATATCAAATCGCCCATTACTAAACTGTTCAATTTTTTTTTTCAAATTTATTTATCGCACCTCAAGAATAATCGTAAACATGGTGATATTCAGTCAATCGCATATTTTGTTTCCTTTTTCCATATAATTCTTAAGTCCATTGATAGGCATTGGACACGAAGAGACAATGCACTGACTCGTGCCCAATCCTCTTAGTTAGCACACATCTTTTGACGACAAATGAACAAAAATTTGTCAAGAATATCTGCTCTTTTATCAGTCTTCCCAAATTGTTACATTATAGAAACTACATATTTTGTTTTTTGGGTAGATGATATTATAATATTCGTCAAGAAAATTCAGATGACAATGCATGTAGAACCTGCTTTTAGTGTGACGGGCAGTTTTGTATGTAAAGGAGCAAACAGGCCAAAGTGGAGTGGAGGCACACATATCCAAAGGTGTCTGCTGATAAATCTTTATATATTTGTCATCACATGCACCATTCGTGATTCCCTGCCATTATATGTTTTTGGACTGTTATGGTTGAGAAGATTAAAATGAAAACAAAACTTGCAATTCAGGAAGTGCAATAGGCCCCCAAAATGGCCAAACATGGGAGTCCTGGCCTTAACTAGATGAGAGAAGTCCCTTGATGACAATTCTCTAACCATTTCAATGCACTTCTGTATTGAGATGTTGAGTTAACTGCTTGGAAGTTTTGTAAATTGACTCGGATAATTCTCATATATTGAGCTTGCTTTTGGGTTGATGGGGTGTATTATGTCCCTTGGGCATGTGAGATGTGAATATGGACTTGGACTGCTCTCTGATTTGATCTAGTTTTAGGTTTTGTGGTAGGTCAAGGTCCACGATCGTGATTCAAACGTTAAATCCTAACCTTTTGTCTAAATTTTCACCTAAAAATATGAGAAAATACAGCTCTCCATCTCCAATCCAGCATCAAAATGGTGTTTTACACCATTTTGGTGCTGAATATGAAGTTCAACCCTCTCCACCATTTCTTCAAAATGGTGCAGCACCAAATATTTTGCATCATATTTGGTGCAGTTTTTCGCTCTGCCAAATCTATATATTTTCTTTCTTTTTGTTTATTATACTAAATAATTATTGAAAAAAATATATTTATATAAAATAATTTTACAAAATCAAATTTAATAAATAATTTAATTAACAAAAATGAACTTCATGTTTCCTTTGATTTAAAATATTAAATTAATTAACAGAATAACGAATTAATTAGCTCCTCCAAAATCATATTGTTCAATTAAATTTTATATATTAAAGTTATTTATCTATTTCAATATTTAATTACGTTTCTTAATTATATCAAAATATTATAATTTATTATTAAAATAATAATTAAAATATTAATAATTATATTATTACACTATTGAGAAACATTAATATATAGAAATTAATGAAATATTATGAAATATATCTTTTGGCATAAGATTTGATGTAAGTGAGTTGAAGATGTATATGTATTTGGTGCAGAAACTGCACTAATTTAGTACAAAAATTACATCAAAATAGTGTTATGGATTGGAGATTGTTGTATACAAATTCGTATGATTTGGGGGTTTTTTTTTTTAATTGGAAGTGAATCAGTTATTGAATATTTTCGATTCACATTAGTCCTAGACATAACTTCAAAACCAGCTGGTGATGTCGGGGAGGGGGGGACATCTTGGGCCCTAACCACTTCGTGGACAAAACTTGGACTACGTCTCTCTTCTTTGTCATTCAAACGAACATGCCCCCCCTTCTTTGTCTTTTAAACTAAACAAATACGTGGGAAAATCGAAACAAATATCAGTCTTTATCCTCGTGTACAGTCTTCTCTAAGGTTTAGTGTGATCGCAAAGTGTGAATTAATTAATCCATGTCTAATCTCTTTTTTCCTTTTTTGTTGTGTTGCTTTGATGGGGAGATTACATATTATCCTACTTGTACAGATTTGATGATTTCTCTAAAATTCATATATCAATTTGATTTAATATTAGCAGTATATGGATAATTAGATTCAAGGTTAGGGTAGTACCACATTGAACTTATCCCTTGATTAGTTGATTGTGGCCGAGTGATTTGACCTCAAGGATTAGATATTGATTCCACTTCATTCAAATCCATTTCGTGATGCATTGTTGGCATAGTTTAATCGAATCTGGTTATAACATTTCCATATTTGTTTGGAGGGAGAAATTTTGATTTATGAAACGGTATATTGAAATGAAAATTTAATGTTTTGATATGATATTTGCTACGATTGTTATTGAAATCGTATGTTTGATTTCAAATGGATTTGAATTATACTTTAATTTATCTAAGAAGTCAAGGAATTCGAAATCCATTATAGCATTTTATTATATATTTGTTATGCATTATATATCAATTAAATCATTATTATTAATTTCGTATCAATCAAATCAATTAATTAAAAATATAAATATCATCCATGTCTCATTTACTTATATTAATTAATGGTTAACAAGGACAAAATAATTATTTACAATTATATATCAAATTAATCAATTAAATAAAAAATACTACTATTAAGTTTATACTACATATTCTAATCAATTTGAATAATGATGCAGCAGGATTCTAGCTAGAAATTGAACTTCAACTTTGATTTTAGGAGTTGAACTCTAATCTTATTTATAAGATACGGTTTTGCCTTTTATTTTGATCATTTTTCAGTTAAAAAACCAATAGAGACAACATAATGGTACAATGAACAAAACCAGAGAAATTAATTAAAGGTTAAACCAAGTTTACACCAGTTGATTTGATGAAATATTCCGACACATCATTAGCAAAAAAATACATCATAAACTTAATTATAATTCATCTATGTCTCACTAATAGGGATGTTTGGATCAATGAGAGTGGATGTGTAAAAATATTATATGATTATTAAAATATATGACTTGGACGTGGAATGATAATGAACAACAATAATATATTTATTTATGGTTACTGACTTTGAGGTTAAGATGATAAACTATTACTTCACATTTCAAATTGTAATAATGATAATGAATGTAAATAAAAGTTCTATTAAGATTAACACTGTAATTCATTACAAGGATGTGATTTGTAGATATAAGCATAGATAATGATAATTAGAACCAAACATTTTGATTGCTCAAACGAACTAAACGAGCCCTTGGAATTAATCCACAAAATATATGAAAATTATTTATGTGAATCTTTTATCTCATACACACCAAAACCATGTTTCTTGGTTGAATCAATGTAATGAAATTCCATGTTTTTTTAAAAAAAAAAGTTTATCAACGTGAATCAAACCAGTCCAACAGATGGGCAAAAGGATTTACTTTAAATGATAGAAAAAGCTCAAGTAGTGAGATGGATGGAACACTGCCTCATTTTTTATACATTAAAATAAACTGGTGAGATTTACCATACCAGCACCTCGCATCTGTGAGTACCTGTGTGATAATACTGTCTTCGACCCATCTTTCAATTCAGTGCGCTCCAGAGAGAGAGATGATTTGAGTCCACTTACTTTTTCTTTACCCCTTTAGCCCATTTTTACTGCTTATTCCTGTCCGATATACCACACTACATAAATGCACCAGAATAAATATAGGCACAACGTGTAATAATTGACGAGAATAATAATCCAAAAGAACAAGAATCCGCACCCTCTGCGTCTGTGTGTGTGCGTAGGTGTGAATAATGTTTGGAGTCGCTTTCCCCTTCCCTGATTCTCATGACGAAAGTGACCCTTCATCTTCCCCCTTTGAATTCATCTGCAGCTACTCACTCTTCTTCCAGTTTTTATGATATACCCTAAGTGTTTTTTATATGTGTTTTTAGCACATTTTTTTTTTTGGTTTTATACAGTAAATCAGTCCTCCCACCAACTACCTTATCCTTGCATTTCTTTATATTTGCGCTCTTTTCACTTTGTAGTGGAGTCCATCTACGGGTTCATCAGGAATCATCAGGGAAAGGAGTTAGGGTTTCTCTGCAAACAAATCCAACACCCCTTTGTTCCTAATTTTTAACTGTGTGTTGTTTGTGTTTTCTGTTGGCTTCATATTTTCTGTCGGATTTTTATGTTGGCACAGCTCTATGGGGGTTTCTTATTAAACTTTAATGAACCCTTTATTTGCTCTGTGAGATCTATCTTTATATCCAGATGATTTATGTAGGGAAAAGTTGACACCCACTATCACGCTGTCCCCTTCCCCCAGTTTTGCAGCTTATCTTGATTTTAATATTTGCTTGATCAGATTTTATTTTCTATTCTATTTATTGTTTAATTTATTTCATAAGATTAGGGTTTGTGAAAAGTTTTTCTCCTCGTAGGAAAATGTGTCGACTCTTAGTTTCTTCAATCTTCAGAACGAGTAAGAGCATTCAGTTTTAACATCAACACTATATTGTTTTCATTTGTCGTTGTCTGTCTGATTCAATCTTTCATTTATTTATTTTTTTCTTTTCGAGTAGACGGTGCTAGCTATTCAAGATTCATAGCAGCTCCTGCTTATATAAAATGAATCAATGAGTGCCTATGGGTTAATTTGTTTGGTTACTTGAAACGCAATCACATACGCACCCATGTACATAGAAGATAAAAACTTCTACGTGCAAAAGATCTCTGGGATTCACTCCACTTTTTGATAATTTCTTCCGTCTACATATTTTGCAAAATTTACCCAAAATTTATATTTCTCAGATGGCTGTTCGTTTGCTGTGTAAATATCTTGTCGCCATTTATAGAGGTTGTATAGCGCACGGAAGTTCAAGTACTTGTGTATGATGTTTGATAACGGCTGGTTCTTGAGTGTGAACTTGTACTGCGAAAGTGTCACAATTGAAAAATCCAAAGTTTTTCGCCGTGGAAATGTCCTTCCGGTAGCCACCTCTATGTGGGATAATTATTTGACATGAGAAATATCTCCGATTATCCATGCATATGCTAAAAGAATGAAACTAAATCGATAGTTGAGGTGTTGCTTGCCTTGCTCATATTATTTAGTATTTATTGTTTGCTAATGAACTTACAGTATTTGAGTGTTCATTGGATTTCGGGTCGAGGTAATGTTTCTTGATTAATCCAATGGATTGGTATTTTTAATACTGTTTAAAGAGTTTAGTTGTTTGGGACGGTGTTGTATTGAGAAACAGCCTAAGAGAGCTTCCTTCAGCCCACTCATGGGCGAGAATTGGGGGCGGAATTAGCTGCCGACTCATTCATTCGAACGCCTAGTAGAATATGATGTCATTTTTTAACTACTATGTGATTGAATTGAATGATGCGGGAGATAGTTTCACGTCCCTCTCCGTCTTCGCTTGGACTGAAGGGAGCTCCTTTAGCCGTTGCTTCATTTTAATTATGTCACAGCCTACACATCTTGCTTCCAAGAAAATGATTTATTATTTTTATCCTCCCTTGATTTTTCCTTACCCTTGAGCTTCAGGGTTTATTGACGTCCATGTATGGAAAAATCGTTCGATTGTATGGTCTCTTAATGCTGCTCACAGTTCTTCTGAACTAGCTCGATCCCCCTTCTCATAACACCACAAAATGCAGGAACGGCCTGTTATGGCTGATGAAAGACGAGAAGTGTGATTTGTAACTTCTTGACTAGAAATCAAAGAATGCCTTTGGATAATAATTTTGTGGAGGTTATCAGTTATCATGTAGTTTTTATTGCTTACTTATAACAGAACTCTTTCTTTGATCTATCTTGGAGCAGATATGAGCAGTCCACGCAAAGTGATGCTACGAATTCCTTTCGTGGAAGTATGTTATGTTGCGCATTAATGGTGGATGGGTATGATTCAGCATGCAGTCGTTAGTGATTTTTATGTATGAAAATGTAGGTGTTAAAATTAATCCTAGGTCCTCGATGGCTCTCTGTAATAGAATTATTTAATCATCTGAGAGCAATATTTTCCTTTTCTTTTCTGATTTGATGACAAAGATCTATTTGGATTCGGAAAAATTGGTTACTTTTAGTGAAAGTGTGTATAAAGAAAGTACAAGGGCACATTACTTCCAAGATCTGACCTTTTGTCCCATTGAGCTGTACATACTACCATTTGACCCAGTTTCTTTTCATTTGCGACGGCCCCATAGTGAAACTTTTAGCCATTGTAAATCTCAATTATTTGGTGCAAGATTCCGCTTAGTGGCGTTGATCTCAATTGTTTGGTACAAGATTCCGTTTAGTGGCTACTTTTTTCATTTAATTGCAGCACTTTATCTCTTCTTGGTGCTTTAATTGTGCTTTTTATTTCCCTGTTATTTTTGTTGAAGACATCATCCATTAGCCTGAAATTTAAGTTTTTATACATTGTCTTTTTCCACTTTCTGGAGATATTACCCCGTATTGATTATCACACTAAATATATGTACTTCTGACCTCTACATGGTTTCACACTCTCCCTCTTTATGAAATTAAGTTTGGATATATGCTGTAATGACCACCTTCGTGGGCATTCACGTTAAATCCTGCGTCGTGTTTTTTACGTGAGTGTATCATATAAGTAAAGCCGGCATTGGGTTTTACCTGGGTGTCACATAAAGGTGCTCACATTGGGTGCCCATAGTATATATCCATATATATATCGCTATATATATATATGTTTGAATTGTGGTCCATGGTTTCTTGTGAATGGGATTATATGGCTTTTAGCATTACCGTCAATCATCTCAAATCGTGATCCTGTGTGTGTTTTTGTACATTTATATCTGATATATAAAATTCAAGCAATAGATTTTGTTTGTGGTCCATGGCTTCTTCATAATGGGCGAGGTGAATATTTTCACATGGGAATCAAAAGGTGACGTTGAGATAATGTTTATTTTTGGACGTGTTCAAAGTCGTAGGGCATTAATGTATTACATGACAAAATAATTGAAATTTGTTTTACGATAGGGGGCTTCGTTTCGTATATAAAGAAAAGCTGTTGTCTATCCTTGCTCGACATTTGTGTCTTGTATTCTTGAATTCTATGCAACTTTCTAGATGAAATCCATAAAGATGAAAATGGAAATGATATATTTGAATTTCCTCACATCCAATGATATTTCTTGTTTTTTTATTTTTTTTGCCATTTTTATTAATTTGTAGCTCCATACTGGGTGCATGGACTGATATTCTGACTTTCTAAAAATGGAACTCAACCAATAAATGGCGGCAAGAATCTTTTCCCCCCGATAAAACCGTAGTGTGTTCATAGAAAAATACGATGTCAATCGATAATGTGTCCTCTGGAGTCGTGGATAATTAAACTTTTCACTTATTTATTTTGTTAGCATGTTAAACTAGATTAAAAGCATTTTTTTTCTTTTATTTTTATTTGAGACCAGGAAATATTCCATGGTTTTACATTTAAAATCTTGGGTTCATTTATTTCAACTTGAAACGGACATCAGAATTCAGAAACATCATCAACCTTTCACACATAACAAAATGTTACTATGATCGTCTCCATAAATAGCTATGTCCGAAGCCAATACCATTTAAAGCTTAGGCCTTGCATCTATCTCATGATTGAATTCGATCAACACCTTTCCAATCGCTTTCCTATCCTTGAGGGCTGCGAACGCCAGATTTGCCTGCAAAAACCCGATAAAATTACTATAAAAAAATTTAAAATTTATAAATTCAGATTTGTTTCCTCCCTTGAACATTTTATAATGTCTATGGCCAAGAAGATAGTTTGAGTAGAAAGAGCTTCTCACCTCTCTCAGCCTGAAAGTATGAAATATCTTGATTGTAATGAGTCCCCTAGCCAACCAAGATAGCAGCTCCTTCAATGATTCTTCAAGAATGGGTGGTCGGTGCATTCTATAGCTTCCCCAGTAGAGCCCATGAACGGTCCAATTCTGGACAATTTTTTTTTGTTTCCATAAATAACACCATCATATTTGGGAATTGTTCGCACATATTCTGCTTTTCTTAGAAGTGATAAATAAGTGAATATGAATAAGGTGGTGTTTGTAAATAAATGAAAGAAGTTAAAAATTAGAAAGTTGACAGCATTAGATAAATAAATGATCTCAAATTATTATTGCACTAATTATTTTTCATAATCATTTAGTAGATTCATAATCATCCTTCCAGTAGCATGTGAATCATGCTTAACTTAAGCAGAAGCTAACGCAGAATAGAGATATGAATAACATTCAAAATGATTATTTTAAGCTAAAAGCTAATAATCACTTATTTCTATTGATTGCACGCACTCCTTTAGATGCCATATTCAAATTATAATGAGGTTTAACTAAACCAAAGCAAAGTAATAAGACAAGCGCATCGTCAACTCTTCATAGACATGTATAGATATTTGCCTCAATGGAGCTCACTATTTAAACTGAATTAGGGTCGATCTTGACCTGATTAGCTGCCAATATGTAATTTTGGGTAAAACCATAGACATGTGGAAGTCATGGGTTTACTACACAAACTGGATAAGCTAAAACATATATTGCTGGATTTTGGCGATGAGATTCCGATTTGAAAATGTTTTCAAAAACTTTCCACAGCTTATATTTGCTCGACTAAACAAATTGGAAACTCAAAGTTCACGTCTCACGATTGATGTAGTGCAGACCACAGCGCTTGGTTGAAAGCAAGAACAAGAAAAATTGGAAGCCACAGAATTAAAAGAAAACATCTAACATCAACATGTATCAGTTAATGATAGGGTCCTGAAATTTTGAAAGCATTAAACGAAAATCAATTTTTTCAATGTTCACACATTACCAATAACATATCTATTTTATATCATTACAAGTTACGACCAGGTTTTCCTATTTCGTGTTCATAGTAAATCATATGGATATGTTAGAAAATTTTAGTTTTTTCAATATACGTGTCGGTCATCTATAAACAGAAGTTCCAGACAAAATTAGACCAAAAGAGTTGGATAATCTTCATTTCAAAGAAACAAGAAAGGTGTATAGTCCTAGATTGTGAATCCTTTAAAAGAAGCAGTACCTTAACTAGTGCAATATTTGCGGGAATTACAGGAACTTCCCCACTTGCAAAGCCAATGACCAGGATGTTTGCACCCCAGTTCAACAACTTCATGGCTTCTTTTGTAAGTTTGCCTCCGACCGGATCATACAACACATCGACCCCTTTCAGCTTTCTTGCCTTCAGAAATCCCTTGACACTCTCTGCGACGTTTTCTTTGCTCATGTTAACAGCATGATCCACACCTAATGACTTCAGAAATTGCACCTTTTCTTCTCCCCTGCCAGATGTTACCGCCAATGAACAAAAAGAGGTAATCTTCATCATGAAGATTTTCACTTTGAGATAGACCTAGCAGGTCCAAATTTAACATAAAACTTTTTTCTAAAAAATTGAATTTATTTCTCTAAATTACTCTTTAAGTCACCCCAATCCAATCGTCAGCTCAATCCTCTTCTAACTTCAAATTTTGATATGCAGTGACTACTTGCAGAAAGTGGAAATAATAATCGGTTACCTAGCAATGGCAATAACAGTCGCACCACAGACTTTGCCAATTTGAACTGCAGAAACTCCAACTCCCCCTGCCGCACCAAGAACCAGCAATACCTACATTTCATTGCAATTACATCACATCACAAAATAAATAAATATACTGATTCTTATAATTGAATACAAATATTCAGCATAATCTTTTAGGTATAAAAAGTTATATGACCATATCCTACATGACCAGCCTGCAGTTGAGCTCTATGAACAAGTGCCACATGAGATGTTCCATATGCAACCGGTAGAGCTCCAGCAGCAACCAAGTCGCATCCTTCGGGTACCAGAAATCTACATAATCCAAGAAGCTACATGACGTTAGAACTGATCAGAAGGCTCAAAATTGTTTATCATCAATCATACCCAGTAATCAAATTGTTATTTCATATAGCAGATATCTAAAAGTAGGACAACCAGTGGCAACGAGAGCCCTTCAGATAAAAGTGTTTATTCCCTTTACATATTCCAAACCTTTAACAGCCTTTTTTTTCCCAAACAGAAATTAACATCTCATAAAACATATACAAACACATAAAACATATACAAACACATACAGGCTCAATTTGTGATAATACAACAGTACCAGCAGAATAAACAAGAGACAAACAAAAAAGAAAGTAAAGTGGTTACAATTCGGATTCATCAGCAACGATGAATTGGGCGAAAGAGCCGAGGTTAGCGAAGGAGCAAACGGGGTCACCGATTTTGAACTTAGTGACACTGGGCCCCACAAAATCAACGATTCCCGAGTAATCCGAACCCGGAATGAAGGGCAACGGTGGCTTCTCTTGATATTTACCTTGGATTTGAAGGTAATTCGCGAAGTTTAAGCTTGTTGCTTTGACTCGTATACGAACTGCCGTCGGGGAGTTGAGTTGAGGAATCGGATATGCCGTAGAGATGGTAAGAGCCGAATTCTCCGCGGCATCCGGCGCCACTGTGGGGTCGCCGATTTCTCTGCACACTAAAGCTTCCATTGTTAATGCTGGCCGTCGAAAGCAAAGAAATAACACCTATATTTTTTTACTTGGACTTTGTCTAGTGTGTCGGAATTGAAATTAAATCGATTTGCTAGGATACTGTATCTAATCCTGCGGAGTAGTCGAAGGTGTCCAAGAGCTACAAGCTTTACTACACATTAAATATAATTACATACTCACCGTAAATTCAATGTATGTATGATAATATGGTCATCCTGTTTTATTTATATTAATATCTTCTCACATAAATGAGTTAATATTTGAATTATTAGATTATGAAATATCATACATATTCGTTTTCATTGGTGTAAAAGTATAGTAATAGTACCCTTGAATTTTATAGTAAGAAATAATATTTTTCATTTGTAACATAAAGATACTTCCTTGCTAAGTGTTTTGAGTCTAAAAATTGAACATAAATGTCTTGTCTCTGACGGGAATATATAGTAGAATATACATTCATTAATATATCGTTTGCCAGAGATTTCGCAACTAGAAAACTTGAGTAACTAGAAGAAACGAGCTGTCAATTGATACAAGTAGTTAAAATTAGAGGATCAGTGGAAATGTTCATCAAGTCCGGCATTTGCTAAACCGCCAGGATTACTGAACGACAAGAAATCGTCCCCGAAGATCACAGCACCGGCTGCCAATGCTCCGGCCCCTAGTCCGGTTCCAAATCCAGGTCCAGTACCCGGCCTGCTTTGCCCTTGAGACGAAAATGAAGGCGGCATGCTCGCGTAGCCAATGTGAATTGACTTCTGTTCTTGGAAGAAACGGGGTGATGGGCGCATGTCCAACATTTGGCGGTTGTGTCGGAGGCGGAGGATAGGTGGATCCGTCGGCGGTGGGGTGGTTTTGTCGACCAAAGGAGGGGTGATTTTGTGAAGGTGCGGGGCCACTATTAAGGTTGATACCACCACTTGAATCTATGAGAGCGAAATCTTGATGGCCACCTGGTTTTGACTAGCCAAGTTATTCATGGAACAGAACTTGTATAAATATGCTGGTTTATTCCCAATAATTGCTACGTGCGATATTCTACTATCTAACATAATCTATATATCAAGGCTCTCAAATACTATTAAATATCTTTTACATATCCTTGGTAGAATAGGTAAGCTTACGATCAAATGATCAAGGAAGCTGGTCTACAAAGTATGCACAGAAAAGAAATTAAGTAATAAACAATAGGATGTAACATTATTGCTACCTGAAGTTGATGAACCTGCATGTTCTTCCCTCTCTTGAGAAACTCGGATAGAAACATCTACGAAGCCTCGACATTTGTTCGAATTCCTTTTCCTGAGCTGGAAGCTCCCAGTTTCCTCAACGGGCTTCGAAATCTCGTCGGATTCACCGACATTATACTTCTTCAGGAACTCTTTCAAGACAACAGTGGTGGTTCCCTGAAGCCTTTCTCGAAGAAAGATTGGCTCCAGGCTGCGGACTTCGACATGAAGAACCAAATCCTGGAAACCCGATACATCTTTTGAATGATCAATTGCTGTCGCGAACTTGGTTTTCCATACGGGATTACCAGTGCCTGACGTAAATAGTTCAAAATGTAGCAGATGCAATATTTTAGTATAGATCAATTATTGTTGATTAAGCAAGGTGTTCTTTTCTTCCGTGATTATCGGAGTAATTGACCAAAAGGTCTACCCATGACTGAAACATGAGTACTATAATTAATATTCAACTATTTTCCCCACTCTTTTGCGGAATGATTCTCACCAGTTTGCCCTGTAATTAACCAGAGATGATATTCCCCGGCGTACTAGCTTAGCTACATACCTGTAGCATCAATCTTGGTGCAGTATTTGTTGTCTGGATCAATCCATCCGACGGCGAACCACTGCAGCTTCCACAAAGAGGACGTGCGCCGCAATCCCCGAGCAGAGAGCAGGCTGATTTCGATCCATGTTTTCGCCATTTCTGCGAGCTTTTCGGCTCCGCAGCGGAGAAATGGTGGGGATAGGTTTGTTCTTTACTTGGCAAGGGAATAAAGTAGAAAAAGGTATGTTTTCCACTTTAGATCGGGGAAGGCTACCTTCCTTTATGCCTCTTCATTTTGAATTTCTATATTTGCTATTCCTTTACTATATATATATATATAACCTGTTCGTTTCATGTCTTACGATGTAAGACAAATTTAAGTTTTAGGTGAAAGACTTGATGTCCCCTATCATCACCTCGAGACCCGACAACCGAGCTCCACGTATCAGATGCCGAACTGCACTGATAACTCGGGACGATTATCCGAGGGACTTACGTTCAGCTCGGGAGTATTTCCCGAGGAGAAGATCATGCCTCCAAGAGTCCAACCAGTATATGTCTCTCCTTCTTTGAACTACAAGATCACCGGGAATCGCAGAGACAATCTCACTCAAGATACTCATCAATCTAGGCGTAATCTCCGCCGGGTTAAGTGCCCCAACGCATCGCGCGTCGAGCAAAGAGTCCAGCGCCAAGTAAAACGCTCATCTCCACTGCCTAGCCCCTCTATAAATACCCAAGTACGCTCCCTCATTATGACATTCACACATTCTTTCGATGTCATGTCACAAATAGACCTTTGCTCTCTTTTTGTTCTCTCGCATCTTGCCTGACTTAAGCATCGGATGGCCTTCGTCGCACACACTTTCGACGTCTTCTGACCTGTTACATGTGGTTGTGGGCGCTTCGAAGCCACTGATCACTCCTCACCAACCAGCACACCGACGTCCCGATCTCCTGAGCTCCCAAGGTGGTGGGAGCTCGTCGGCTGAGAGAATTCGATTACATCAGACTTGGTAATTTTAGTACTATTTCGAACGTATATGTGAAATGCATGCAAGAACGACATATTTAAAAATAAAACGAGGATGAGTATAAAAAAAATTTCCTCACAAAGACTAATTTGAATTTTATAATTTGAATGACAACCAATCCAAGTAATTAAGTATTAAGTTCCATTCGTAATTTGCTAACGGTTAACCCACGTGCTTAGACCACAAACAGAAAGAGCGAGGATGTGTCACCCAAACTGTCAGACCCGAAAGTTTATTGGATTAATTGAGTAAATTAATCGGATTTAGCATAGACCGGATTTGGGCTTGAACAGATCTGGGATGGACCAGCTTTGGGCTGGTATGCTTGGTGAAGTAATCGAGTCAGTATAAGTCTTCGAACAGCTCTGGATTTGTTGGAGAGCTTCTATGGGAAGATGATCAGATTTGAGTGTTGGACAGTCTAGGTGGTTGTATTCAGATTTGGTAGCGAAATCTGGTGGTCGTGTGCTATGTGGTTACGCGTGTTGGAAGTTCTATGCGGGTAGTGATGCGACATCGTTTTTAGAGAAGTCAGATCTGCGTTGCGAGCATGGTTAGTGATACGTGGACAGGTTCGATTCGACGTTCCGGTTCGTAGTTATGGGGTAGATCGGCGCGGGAGATTTAAGATTTGGCGGGTATTGTGAATCAGATATGAGAACGAGATGCGACGTCGTTTCATAATTAAGACTTGGCTAGAGAGATGACGTGTCCTAGTGAGCGAGCGGTCCTCGGTGCGACGTCGCTTGGATGAGTTCCAAATCTGTTTTAGCGTAGAGTTCAGATATGGAGTGATACTCAGATCTGAGTTGGGGTTAGCTTGGATCTTAAGTTGTCGGTGACTGTTGTCTATCAGATCTGGGAGACTTAATTTAAATAGAGGACTTTGACTCTGGTCTCCCATTATCTCTTCCCGACACTTAGAAATATTTCTCGAAAGATAACTCTGTCGTGATACCCTAGCTACTGTTCATCGAAGCTTTTCTTGTTCGATTGCTGACGATAGACAGCTCCGATGGACGCGAGAGTGGTAGCGCTGGACTCCTCTTGCCAAAACGATTATTCTCATACCTCTTTCGCATGCTTTGGGTTAGCTGAAAGAAGATCGCAAAGGAAGCTTCCCTGTGTAGTCTGTTAGCATAAGTGCAATTTTGTTCTGCTGTTCAGGTAGCTTGTTGGGTAAGTGTTAATTCCTACCTTGTTCTTTGTTTAGAGCTGTTTGTTGACCTAGGAGGGTAGGACCGAGCTGGTCGAGGTTGTAACTGTAACGACCAGATCATTTAGAAGTCCACAATTAGAAAGATATGAGATTGAGGGATTACATTGCTATTTCAATTCGATTCTTGAATATTTCGGTCTATGTTATGATCAATCTTTATATTATTATGGATTGATATTCAAATGCTAGAATACAAGTACAGTAGATGTTTAGTAACTTCTGCAAACCAAGTGGATTCTCTATTTAACTAAAATTCTCGGTTTCCATGCACATCTTTTGTTTTGAAAAATTTCGCACATTCAGCAGATGCTTTGCTTTCGCACATTCAGCAGATGCTTTGCTTTCGCACATTCAGCAGATGCTTTGCTTTCGCACATTCAGCAGATGCTTTGCTTTCGCACATTCAGCAGATGCTTTGCTTTCGCACATTCAGCAGATGCTTTGCTTTCGCACATTCAGCAGATGCTTTGCTTTCGCACATTCAGCAGATGCTTTGCTTTCGCACATTCAGCAGATGCTTTGCTTTCGCACATTCAGCAGATGCTTTGCTTTCGCACATTCAGCAGATGCTTTGCTTTCGCACATTCAGCAGATGCTTTGCTTTCGCACATTCAGCAGATGCTTTGCTTTCGCACATTCAGCAGATGCTTTGCTTTCGCACATTCAGCAGATGCTTTGCTTTCGCACATTCAGCAGATGCTTTGCTTTCGCAAATTCAGCAGATGTTTTGTAAATTCAGCAGATGTTTTGTAAAATCAGCAGATACGTAAATCAGCAGTAGCGACTGGTTGTAGCAACTGAGTTATGCGCTACGATATCGTTTCGATTTATAATTATTTAAAAGACCTCGCGACTGGATTCTTGTCTTGCGACTGATTCCTATTCGTTGCGACTGGTACTGTTCACCAGCAGATGTAATTCACTTCATTATTTCAGCAGTTGCTTTACTTATTTCTAAGTACTGTGCATTCAGCTGGTATTAGTCTTGCGACTGGTACTATTCATCCCAGCTGGTCACTGTTCATTCTTCGTTTTCTTCATTAGATAACGAAAATCTCAGAATTTGATTCTTCCTTCAATTCTAAATTAGTTTAATGAATCTTTCGACTTATCTGACAGATTCAACTAGCTAAATTATTCAGTTTTCATCTTCGCAAGCATTACGAGGAAATCCTTTATAGTTCCAGAACATCATTAGACAAACGAAAACCAGTAGCTCAAATAAAAAGAAAGAAAACAGAGCAGAACATTGTTTTACGAAATGTTTTAAGTTATGACAATGAAAAGGGTCCCTAATGAAAGGGTGAGTGCGCGGCTGACGAACCGTGTGCCCTTTTAACCAGGAAGGACTAGGATTACAGATCGACGGATCTGTATACCCCTTCAACCATGAGCCATAGTGCTAAGACTGATATCAGGAGTTTGATCAAACGAAATGGACCAAATGTTTAAAGTATTGTCATAATTTTCCCGGAAAATGAAAGAAGAGCACAAGAGTGATTACGATCACAGTTCTTAAGAGATGTTTAAAGAAAATATTTTCAGAATTGATTCATGCTTATGCTTTCGATT
>KQ991562.1:146625-159475 GCA_001598015.1 Dorcoceras hygrometricum | reverse complement strand
TTTTTTCGTATTGATCGCCTCCCGGCACCTGTTTCTTGTTCTTCCGCTGCCTAGCCGGGGGGCGATTGTAATGTAAATCATATAAATAGGATCTTAAGCTGCTTCATGCATCATTACTTTCAAATCAAATCATATTAAGCGCGCTCTCAAAGCTGCTTCATGCATCATTACTTTCAAATCAAATCATATTAAGCGGTGCTCGCTCTCAGAGAAGCCGAACCAAAATACTTTCAAAGTGTTTTAGAGGAGACAGGCGGTGCGCAAGAAGTATATTGAATTTTCTGTTGTTCTTGTGTTAAAGATACCAGGCAAGTAAACTTTGTTTCTTGCTCACTCAATAGAAAGCATATATTCAATTCTGTTTTTATGTTTATGTATGAGTTTTAAAGGAAGATGGTTTCGGCTGTTCTTCAAAGAAAAACCATGAAGTTCATGCTCTGTTTTTATGAAGAAGTTGAGGTACTGTAATTTTTATTCGAGAATGATTTAGAAAATGTCTTGGAGATGTTATTCCAATGAATTCCTGAGATTTTCAGTAATTCATTCATCGAAGTAGCTTACAAGTAGCTTATTCGATTCTTTCCAGAAGCTTTAGGAAGTATGTCGAAGTCTTTAGAGGAAGGTAACCTTCGTAGTTCATGGTTATCTACAATAGGGAAGCTGATTCTTATACCTCTGCTGATATTGTTTTATCAAAAATATTCTAAGTATGAAATCAACAGTTTCATTTCTTGATGCAAAATCAGCAGATGCTTTGCTTTCACAAATTCAGCAGATGTTTTGTAAAATCAGCAGATGTATAAATCGGTTGTAGCGACTGGTTGTAGCGACTGAGTTATGCGCTACGACATCGTTTCGATTGATATTATTTAAAAGACCTCGCGACTGGATTCTTGTCTTGCGACTGATTCCTATTCGTTGCGACTGGTACTGTTCACCAGCAGATGTATTTCACTTCATTATTTCAGCAGTTGCTTTACTTATTTCTAAGTACTGTTCATTCAGCTGGTATTAGTCTTACGACTGGTGCTGTTCATCCCAGCTGGTCACTGTTCATTATTCGTTTTCTTCATTAGATAACGAAAATCTCAGAATTTGATTCTTCCTTCAATTCTAAATTAGTTTAATGAATCTTTCGACTTATCTGACAGATTCAACTAGCTAAATTATTCAGTTTTCATCTTCGCAAGCATTACGAGGAAATCTTTATAGTTCCAGAACATCATTAGACAAACGAAAACCAGTAGCTCAAATAAAAAGAAAGAAAACAGAGAAGAACATTGTTTTACGAAATGTTTTAAGTTATGACAATGAAAAGGGTCCCTAATGAAAGGGTGAGTGCGCGGCTGACGAACCGTGTGCCCTTTTAACCAGGAAGGACTAGGATTACAGGTCGACGGGTCTGTATACCCCTTCAACCATGAGCCGTAGTGCTAAGACTGATATCAGGTGTTTGATCAAACGAAATGGACCAAATGTTTAAAGTATTGTCATAATTTTCCCAGAAAATGAAAGAAGAGCACAAGAGTGATTACGATCACAGTTCTTAAGAGATGTTTAAAGAAAATGTTTTCAGAATTGATTCATGCTTATGCTTTCGATTACTACTAGACTTCATAAGTTATGTTACGCTTGTTTATTCTTAAGCGTAATGTTCAGACTCCAGTATATACCAGTTCTTGAGCAATTGTATTCTTACTTTTGTTATTCCAGATTTTACCTGCTGGGCCTTTGGCTCACTAGTTTTTGTTGAGTGCAGGTGAATTACAGCAGGAAGATGGAGGGAGATGAACAGAATGGAAGGAATGTGTTTATCGTGGACAATAGAGTTTTGTTTTCTTCTGTTTCAAAGTTCATAGCTTCTTTTTGAGAACACTGGTGTACTGTACTGAATATTCTGGTTTAAGTTGTATCAAAACAAGATTTCAGAATTTTGTTATGTTTTCAACCAGACGTTATCACACTACGAGATGCATTATTGACAGATGATATAGTTGTTCTCTTCATTTCCGCACCATTGCATAAATTATTCTAGATTTCCTACCTCTGAATGCGAAGCATTTCAGTATACTCGTTTCAACCCAGATAGTTAGTAGCGATCCATTCTCCAACGTTTATAACTTTTGATTTCATTCAATTGAACCCCAAAACTTATGATTATTCCGTCAAGAAAATGAGGGTCGTTACAGTAACTCCCGGTTCTTAGCTCTGAGCTTTGCGTCCCTGAGTTAGCGTTGTTGTTTGGTTTAGCAGATTTCAGATCTGGTTACTCGGGACTGCTTGTCGTGGTAATTGTAGCTCGGAACCAAGGTACGGATGTGAGCTTGTTTTATAGTGTTGGAATTGACATGGATATTGTAATGCCCGAAATTATTACATCGAGATTTAGTAAATTGAAGTTCCAGATGATAGATTTTGATGAAGCTTGTTTATGAGCTCGGATTTCTTCTGGAAGTGTTGTGTGTTTGAGAACTTTACATCGTTGAAAGCGGTTGGAACCAGACGAAGCGAATTTGATGAAATTGGTCAGCAGCAGGTTACTGTAGCAAATTCAACGCGGGTCAACGGTACTGTAGCTTGCGACTGGTAGAATTTGGAATTTCAGTCGTTGCGCTTGTACTGGTTGCTGCTGGCAGTAGATGCGTAAATATAAGGATCAACGATGAAGTGCCACGTGTTGGTTACTATGATGCACGTGGGAACCAGCTGCGGGAGTTCTTTGTGCACCTGCTGGTTTATTAATGTGTCGACTGGTTTCGATGACGTAGGCGCGGCATCATCGTTTTGATTGTAAACGCAAATCAGTCGATGAGGGTATAAGAGATTTGGTTCCAGTTGAGGGAGCAATGCGACATCGTTTTGACTTATGAAACATGAACATCAACACGATGTCATTCTGAAGGAATTAGTGAGATCAGTCGTTGAATTATTAGAGCGACCAGCTGCTGGTTTTCTTTCAGTAAAGATTTGATACCAGACGAGGGAACGTTACGACGTCGTTGGGATTAGTTGTAACGACATCGTTTTGCTTTTAAAACGCTGCGACTGATATCGTTACGACTGGATTCTTGCTGCGTCTGGTTGTTATAAGACAGAGGAGTATTGCGACTGGTTATTGTGGCGATCGATCACTGCGACTGGTTGCTGCCATTGCTTTATGAAGAAACGTTAAACCCAGACGTAGGATTTCTAATATAACAAAGTTTGATTATTTCGAACAGCAACTGATGAAGTTAAACAACAGTTGAAGAATCTGTTTAACGATATCTAGTTTTCGAAGCAGTGTGAGTATATCCTATTTTACTACTCAGCATGACACGTGGAGTTCATATCGATTGCGTTGGAAATTCCACAGAAACCAGAGACTTTCACTTATAAATAGGATTGAATTTGAATACTGGGAACATTTGCTACAGATATCAGACTTTGATTCTGTGAAGTTCTCGAGAAGTGTTGAAAACAGAGCTTGAAAACAATAAGTGAAGTATTTTCTGAACAGAAGATAACAAAGGTATAATTTGACAGTAAGATTCAGGGATTAGATTACTCCAGAATGAGATTTCTTGAGTTATCCCGATGAAATCACATACTTGTTGATTATTGTTCTTGATTTAGAACTTGAGTTGTATGTATCGATCCATCCCAGGTAGTGGATCTTTTATATTTGCATGAAATTTCATCACACGAAGAGAATTGAATTGATTCTAATGCCCAGGACTTAGATGACCTGATTTTCGAAGCCTGAGTTGGATTCGATAGATGAATATTCATGTCAAGATCGGATACGAATCTTGATGGCATTGATGTGAAATGCAATCAATTCTGAGAACGAAGAATTGAGATAGATTCATTGCATTTTAGCATTTGTTCGTTTCAATATGCATTTGTTTCTGTTATTGCTTATATCTGTGGATTATACTGAGATGATTCTCACCGGAGTGTTCCGACTGTTGTTTTGTTTTGTATGTGTGCATGACAACAGGAGGAAGGAACTAGTGGAAGTAAACAAGGGTAGCAAGAGGGCACTACCTAAACGAAGGGCGAGAAGCGAGAAGACTAGACACCAGCTGATAGTCTATGTGTTGAGATAGTTGATCTTAGGACTGCTGAAATCTGGTTTTGTCTTTATGGATCAAACTTGTATTAGTGCATTTAGGTTGAATAACCCTTTACAATAAAATGTCATTATGAATAAACGACTTTTGTGATATCAGTTGAGATCTTTAGTCTTCTGCTGTATATCAAAAAAAAATGTGCTATGAACCAGGTTTCGCTTGATAAACTCGTTTAGTTTACTTAAACGCCCATAAGATGAGATTAGAAGATTAATTGTTAGCAGAGAGCCTCACAGATATTATGTGTGCTGCTGTGTATGCTTCTGTGCTGTCATTGCTTGCTCTGTTGTGTTGTTTATTGCAAGTTGTTACATTGCATACACGCATTATTCATGTCGAGCTCAGAGCTTGTTAGCCTTGCCTTGTCGTATTGATCTGTGTGTACTAGGATGCCTGCTTTAGGGGTCGAGCGGGTAACTCTCGTGTCCCTCATCTCCCTGCTGGGATCTGTTAGCCACTATGAGCGGAGTGGGTAGGTCCACATCTCATGAGTTGGGCAACAACATGTTGAGCTGTGTTCTGCATCTGGTACCGTGTGTTGAGACGAGTGGGTAGCTCCCATATGCTCACACACCCCGTGGCCACCATCTTCCAATTGATTGGATTCAGTTTTTGAGCAGTTCTTTGAGATCCTTTGACTCATGCCTTCGATTGTAGCCTTGTTCTCATGCATGTCATTCACATTTTATCTATTGCTATTTAACTGTTGTTTTTCAGTTGCTCTCCGTACTGTGGTTTGACCCCTTGTCCCATTGGGCTGGTTGTCTTGTTTGTCTGTGTGTTTTCAGGTTACCATTGTTTCACCGCTGGTCGTGGAGTTGATGCAGCTGGTAATGTCTCGGAGGTGGATAGAGTGTCCCAGTTATATGTAGTAGATACATATGATATTCTTGTTATATTGTATTGTATCTATGTTTAGCAAGAGACTCATCGGTTTGTCGATTGAGAGTCATTCCGTGTTGTATCGTTGTTTGTTATTGTAGTTGGTTTTCAAGTATTGTGAACCAATATTTTGAATAACATTGTATTTTAAATTATGTTTTTTAAGTCAGGTCAAAGTGAAAAATTTAGCCACTATTTTAATGCTTCCGCTATTGTTTATTGTGTGGTTTTACTCTGATTGAGCACGAGACCTGACACAAACGCTCCTAGGGGCACAAGCGAGTTTGTTAGATTTGGGATGATGTGATATTAACTTCTCCGACTTCACAGGTTTGATTCTCGTGTGAAGCATATTCCCCACTGAAATATTATGGGGTATGCTCTGTGAGTTAGTCTGTTATATAAGTCCTCACCCCCGGGCTCCTACCTACTCGTGCATATCTCTCGATTTAAAACCTATAACGATCAAGTGATATCTGACCTCTAGGGGGTTAATCCATTAATAGACTATACTTGTAATATAATGTCACCCAATTTCCAAGAAGGAAAAAAACTAAGTTCTGTGCCTGGGCTTTTGGTATTGGGGTGGTCATGCGGCTGGATTGACGTGGCCCCATATATTTCACGTCACATATACTGATTGAACTGTTATAACTCCAATGGACATATTAAATCAGTTTGGAGTATGAAACGGATCTCTAGGTTAAAATCTCAAGCAACATTTTCAAAATATGTGTATGTCTCGGATTTGGAAATCCAAAGAATAGTTTTAGTAGCAAAAGTGATATAAGTTAAGGCATGTTAAAGCTCTCTTCAACCTGCTCATGGCTAGATTGACATTTTCCACTCACATAGGGTTGTGGGCCCTACATATATTAGGTGTGGGGATGTGACCGGGGACAGAACCATTGCGATAGCATCGAACAGGTTGATGATAGAACATTGATTGCTTCCGAAAGTATATATTCTCTTATATCAAAAAATAGCCGAGGTTATGGGAATCTGGGAAGTCCTCGGTCGGATTTAAGATCAATATTTATCAATCTTTTCGATTCCTTCCAAATATAACACAATTTTTATTTTTTATCCCTCTAAAATATGTACATAGTTAAACAGTGTTATATTTAAAAGTCTAAAATTTTAAAAGGTCTAAATACAGCACAGAACTTAGAGAGAAAACGGTGCAGATAACAACTTAGAGCGAAGATAGCACAGAGAACAGCTCAGACCGCACGAACAAATTTCAGCTTAGAGCATATAAGCTTCCAGATCAGAGCGTGAAGAGGTATTTATATGATCAATTTACAAATCAGCTCGAATGAACGTCTTTCCAGATCAGCTTAATATTGAGTATCAAATCAGAATGGAAAATGTTCAACTCAGTAAAGAACAACTCAGATAGTTTTTGGATCAGATCGCATGAACAACTTACAGATTTCAAGTATCAGCTCAAAGCACAAGCTTTCAGATCGCGCATATAGCGAACAACTCAGAGCGTACAGTACTCAGATTAGGTAAATCTATCAGATCAGATTAGAGCGAATCAAGCAATAAATCATTTTTTTTTATTATTATTTATTATTAGACTTATGTAGAGTTGATAGATTTTTATAATCTTGAGATCATATTAGAAGTTTTGTAGATTTGATAGATTTTGATACTAGATATTATCTAAAGTTATTTGTTTTCATTATTTATTATTTATTAAAAAACATAATGTTGATTGATTGAAAACTTGAGTTTTGCGTATTAAATATTATTTTATTAATTTTTAATTGAGATGCAGTATGTTGTATTTTAAATTTTTGGATTCAAAAGATTTATTTTAAATGAAAAATGTTATATATTTATAAGTTCAACAAAATCATTATAAAAAGTTAAAATTATAAAAATCATAAATTATATTAACAAATAAATCCATAAAATCTCTCCACAAATCCATAAAAATCTCTTAAATATCTATAAAAATTTAATGGAGTTCATTAAATTCTTTTTATAACTACATGAGATTCCATGAAAGGCTACAAATTCCTATCAATACCACAAAAGTCTATAATTTAAAAAAAATTAATAAAAGTCATTAAATCTGTAGATTGAATATACCCCATTAATTAACTTCTGAGTTTGATTATTGAAGTTTGCAAGATCATTGTATTGGATATGCACTCATGCACTTTTATATTTGAATGTATTAGTTAGGGTGATATTTCTCTATCCGGTCATGTGAACTTTATCACTCATTTATTTTTCAAAGAAAGACATTAACATCCAAATCGTAGTTTTTTGAAAGAGTTGAAACACAATCGATCACTATAATTTCATGATTGAAAGAGTTGAAACACAATCGATGAAACTCACTATAATTTTGTGAAAGCTCAGAAAAGCAATCTATGAAACAAAGTATACTAATAAAGTAAGACCAAGACCTTATGATCGCAGCCATTCTCCGACAACGGAGAGGCGAGGTCTTATATCACTAAATTTATATGGTTTAACTAAAGAGAGAAAGGAAAATAAACATGAGATTAGTCCGTACAGAAGATCCATGGCGAATATGGATCAAAATGTGTTAGGCCCAGTTGTGTCTGCCCACCAACTGATCCGTAAGCCAGCAGCCTTTAAACCTTTCCATCCTCTTATTCCCTTTCCCTCTCCCATTCTTCCTTTTGCGAAATCGAGTACCTTTTCACCATCTAAAAGCAAAGCTCTGGTACCAATTTCACTTCAGAACAACTAAAACCACATATGCCTGCGAACGGAGGAATGGAGCAGGAGACGCACCAACTAGACGACGATGTGTACGGCGGCGATTTGCCCGAGGACGCTTACATGGAATCGGATTTTGACCAATCATCTGAGAATCAGGCCGCCGCGGACCCCAAAACTCAGGTACCTCTCTGTATGCGTCCTTGTGTGAGAATTTGCGCGTCCGCGCGAATGGTTTGTGGTGGTTATCGAGTTTGTATGGAATAAAGGTTTTCTTTGTTACGTTTTTTTCCCCTAATACTGGGTTTAATTTTACAGGAGTTAAAGAGTATGAAGAAGAGATTGCAAGAAATAGAGGAAGAAGCTGGCGCACTTCGCGAAATGCAAGCGAAAGTTGAGAAAGAGATGGGTTCTGCACAAGGTTTTTTTTTAAAAAAAAACTTAATTTTAACTGTACATGGATTTGGTTTTTAAAGATTTTACCTTTATGTTCGAATTTTATCGTTTGGGATGATTTGTCCAACAGGATGGATTTGTATTTGATTTGTTAACATAATTTAAAGACGAGAGAGTTTTTTATTGTGACATTTAGTGGTTCTAACTATGTGAAATAATGGCCCGGAAGAAAACAATTTTAAGCATTGTTGAAAGTTTTTTAATTTTATTTGTTTGCAGATAGATGCAAATGTTGTTTGGCATTTGAGGATTTCCTCCACGGCAGTTTAATATTACTTTTAATAATTTCAAACAGGAAATATTGTAGTGTTATCGTTACTACTTGAAAGAAAATTGTAGTTTGAGATAACTTCATACTGATTTGAAATGGCTTATTGTTAATGCATTGAAACGAGATGCGAAATGAACGGATTTCTGTGAAAAACACTTCTGTTTGTTTTGATATTTTGAAAACATTTTATGTTAGGTGTTCAATGTTTGATTGTGTCTATGTAATGAGTGACCACACAGCAATTGTCTCATGTACTTATGATTAAGAACCGTTATTATGCATGTTTATGTCAAAGTATAGATTTATTGAGTTAGTGATCTTTTTGAAAAATGATTCTGTACTAAAATGTGCAACCATATATCAATAAGTCAAAGTAAGGGTTTATCAATAAGTCAAAGTAAGGGTATTTTATTAGAATACTTACTGTCACCCACATTATTCATGTGCTAATTATCATTATTCAATTTATCCTCTACCATTTCTTCTCACCATACCTCTCTCGCCCTCCTGTCTTTCTGCTTCTCACTTTTTTCGTTTCCCATTTAGCATTGAACTCTGTCAAGAATTTTTTTTTTCAAGTAGAATCTGCGGATTACACATAAGCATCGTGTGTCTCCATCACTAGTGTTAATTCTTCTTCTATACTTATGGTATCGAAGATAGTTCGTCTTGTCAACTGTCACACTTACCTACAGAAAATGTAACCAACCGTTCACTGAAGATGTATACGTAAAGGAGATGGACATGTCGTCTCATCAAAATTATGCCTTTCGCTTGATGGCTGCCGTGGCGACGTACTGTTATCTAGTGAATCGATTAAGAAGCAAAATATATTAGCAAATGATATCAGAGGTTACAATCGAAATCAACACGAGAGCAAATATAGAACAATTAAACGTGATCGAAAACTACCTTATGTGACATGTAGAGTTTTGTAATTGCTATAATCTACTAACTTTTCTTTCTATTAACTACTAAAATGCAAGTTGAAACCTTCACATCCCTGGTGGACACTATTAATTTTGATTGATATTATAATTATAATATAGAAAGTGTATGCTTTTGAAAATAAGTACTTTAAAGAAATTGCAAAGATATTTTGTCTTGAGTTCTCCAAGATCTACGGTATGAAACTTGTTTGTAAATTTGCAGTAAAAAAGATAAATTCATGGTATCGATAATGAATACTCGAAGTTCAAAGTGAGAAAGCAACTAATCTTGTATGGAACTACACAATTAGGGCGGGAAAATGATATCATCGGCCACCATAATTAGTGGTAGCACTTTCTTATTATATTTACATTATGGAAACCATGTGCCGCCGTTGGAAGTGTTAGGAAATTATTTACCGAAATTTTGATTGGCTAAATGAGGTTAGCGAACGTAATAAATTAACAAATTAGAGGATTAACTAGTGATTGCCAGAATAATTAGGAAGGATATATGATATAGCGTGTATTGGGTTATCTAACAGTACGAATGTTTATGCAATTTGATGGAATACTTTTTAGCCTTTTCAGGTGGACTTTTTATTTCCCAAAACAAGCATTTTCATGTATTCTGCCACTTAAATTTTTCAATGCTTTTTTATGTTGTGAGGTGTGTTGCTTTAATAACCGTTTTGAATGAAACCATTGATTTTTTTTGTACATCAGAAGATCCAGCTGGTGTGTCTGCTATTCAGGCTGATAAAGAGGAAGTGGATTCTCGCTCTATATATGTCGGTAATGTATGTTCTGTGACTCCGGATTGTATTTTTGTCACTCCTTTTCTTTTCACCATGTTGTAAAAGTTGTTGATGTGCTCTTTACCATGAGCTTGCATCCCCTAAGAGGAATCAGGCATGTAATGCAAGGGAAATATGGTTACATAAAAGTCTAGGGATTGCGAAATTTTTTACTGAATTGACTTACAAAGTGAGGCTTCTTTCTTGTACTTGTAGACTTTTAAATTGTTTTTCCTGTTATCATGTTCCTATGTGACTGGGTTGTTTCCAAAATTAAGATAGCTGAATTTTTTGGATTTTTTTTTTCAAATCACAAGTCATGGAAAGCTTTGGTAGACTGCATCTATAAAGTTTACCTATAGCTATTGGATCATTTGCTTCATTTTCATGTATCTACTTCAGTTCGAGTTTCTCTCTACGTTATACTGCCTCCAGTACTTTTTCTTGTGTCTGCATGCTGATATCATCTCAGTTTGAATTTAATTGGATTCTCCTTCTTTTGATATGACTAAAATGAGTACTTGTGTATTAGTGGAACTTTAATCATTTTGGTGCAACCAGAATGTGTAGTGATAACCAGCCGACGGGTTGGATATTACCATTTCATATATATACTTAAAACACAAAAATGTATATTTGCTGGGAATGTTTGTCTAATTCCTTTATTATATTGATTTACAGATGTCCAGTTCACCTCTTCACTGAATTGCTAGGCTAATTCTTTCTTCAAAAGTGTATATCTGTTATGTCTGGAAATGTTTGTCTAATTCCTGTATTATATTGGTTTACAGATGCCCGGTTCACCTCTTCACTGAATTGCTAGGCTAATTCTTTTCTCTTTCCAAGTTTAGGTGGACTATTCATGCACACCTGAGGAAGTGCAGCAGCATTTTCAGTCCTGTGGGACAGTGAATAGGGTCACAATTTTGACGGATAAGTTTGGTCAACCAAAAGGTTTTGCTTATGTAGAATTTGTGGAGATTGAGGCTGTTCAAAATGCCGTACTGCTTAATGAATCAGAATTGCATGGCCGCCAACTGAAGGTAGTATTAGTATCTTGGTCTGGACATTGGGGCAAATGATGTTACAAATCCTGACGTTATCATGTTTGGTATTTGTCAGGTATCTGCCAAACGGACAAATGTTCCAGGAATGAAGCAATATCGAGGAAGGCGTCCACCATATTTTGGATCAAGAGGGCCTTTCATGCCTGCTTATCCTGTCTTCCTTCCTTACGGTTATGGGTTAGTATTGAGTTTTTTTTGCTTCTAGGCTTGTAAGTTATGTCTTCAGTTTGAGTTTCTGACGGTCCATGTCATTATCCTTTCCCATCTCTAACAATAGTAGCTCGAGATTTACACTACTAATCATACATACCCTTGCTCGCCATCATAGATCGTTCTACAGTCATTTCTCTAGTTTTGTAACTTTAATGTTCAGTATCTTTTTGTTCACACGCTGACAAGTTGCAATCTATCTTGTTTGTTACTGCCCATTAAGAAGAACTATTTCTTGTATCCACATGAGTGCTACATGTCTCACTAAAATAAAGCTGAGATATTGTACCATTCATCTACTGAAGTATGAGGTGAAAGAAACTCAGGAGTAGACAAATGTTTATAGAGTGGTAGAAATTGCTGCATTTGACCAGTGTGTTCATATGGTTCACTTGTTTCTTACCAAAATTACTTTATCAACCTTTATCTTGTGCAGAAGGGCTCCAAGGTTTAGGCGTCCTACACGCTACAGGCCATATTAGCCGGTGGTGACCAGTTCTTGGCATGCTGTGTTCGCCATGGTTGAAAGCAATAGAGCAAAAATTAATTTGACCCTAGTAAACCATGCACCGGTGCCTCCATTTCACTTCTATCTTCTTTAGCTTTGCTTATTTTGGCATGCCTTCGGGCCACTTTTTATCCTGTTTTTATTCGTGTAACTTTTATTTGAAAATGAACTTACCCCTTGACATAGATATTAGCAGCCAAAATTGTTTTGGCGTTTTGGGAACAAGGATTGATGCGAGAGTTGAAACTGAAAACTTTGAGCATTTGGAAGTGGTATAGCCCTCACAGATTATCTGCTTCAATTGGTTATACTGTTGTGCTACATTTGGATCAAACAAGTTTTATTTGCATGAATTATCAAAAATTAAAAATACTAAACACTGTTTATTAACAAAATAAAATAAATCTCAGAACTGACATTTGGTAAATCCCTTTGTATATCTGGAATATCTATCTCGACTATGATATACAATTAGAACAATTTGTTGTTGATATTTTTTTTTGAAAAAAAAACATGAAATCGGATGTTATGCCTAAGATTGATCGAGTGGGTAGTGCCAAGTGGAGCATACTTTTTATATTCCGTAAATTTAATCACTTTTTCAACAATCATATCTTTTGTAATCAATCCAAAATATGACATAAAAAGTTATTTTGGCTACAGATCATATCACACACTTAAGGCTTAGCATACTAATTCAAAGCAATATATTATATATATGAAGTTTTTTAGGTACAAGGTATGGGAACAACTCAATACATTTGAGGTGAAATCTATGCTTTTAATCTTCGAAAGAAAATCTATCTTGTTTTTAGATAAGAAAATCATACATAAATTAAAATTGATCATACCTTTCACATTTTTTCGATCCCTCATTTTATTCCTATAGGATATATATATATATATATA